>VMDO01004987.1:31710-81710 GCA_007922755.1 Pedetes capensis | reverse complement strand
ATATTTCTGTAAATTATTCCTGTGGAAATCACAGATGTGTGTTGAGTAACTTAGAAATACATACAAAATCCATGCGTACGTGTCTGTCATCTTGTCATGCTGTGAGGGCTGTGTGTTGCTGTGATACTGAAAGCTGTACCACTGGTATTTCAGATGCCAGCAGGGCCACCTATGATGGACATGGTTCAGCTGAGCTTCCAGAATAAGACAGACTAAGACAGGCTAGGAAGAAGGACCCAGCAGCCCACTCCAAAAACAATTAGCCATTGAAAATCCTGTGAATAGCAGAGAAGCACTGTCAAATACAGTACCAGAAAATGAGCCCCCCAGGCTGGAAGGCATTCAAGAAATGATGAGGGAAGAGTTGTCTCTTCAAAGTAGAGTGGACCTTAATGATGGGAATAGAATAAAGCCCTTGGGCCCTCCATTTCTGTACCTCAGTGTACGTGGCTTGCTTTATGAAATTCCACACAAAGGGGCCGTTACCTGTAGAGTAGCCAGTGGTGTAACTGTTGTTGTTATCAGGTGCCTTAGAGTCAGGTACAACTCATAGCGATCCAATGTACCACAAATGAAACACCAGCCAGCACTGTGCCATATCCGGAATTATGCCAGTGCTTCACCACTATTCATAGAGTCTTTTGATGACTGAGTCAGGAGTGGGCTGCTGGGTCCTTCTCCCAAGCCTACAGCACCTGATGTTCCCAGGTGGTCTCCCATCCAAGTACTAACCAGGCCCAACCCTGCTTAGCTTCCAATATCTGACAAGATTGGACACCAGGATGGCACTGCAGACAGTGCTATAATTACTGCAAATTGTTTTTATTGCCTTGAGTGCAAAAGCAATCATTTGAGAAGAGATATACTGTCCCCAATACCTGGCAGTGTGCAGTGACTTCTTTGAATGCATATGTGTACATATTTTTTCATAATTTTGGCAATACCATACACTCCTCAGTTAAAAGCATCTGTTAAGCAGCTCAGAGATTCTCCTGGGAGGATGGCTGCATTAAGGGCAAGGTCTGTTTATAGTGGTAGTGCATATTGTTTAGCAAAGCATGGCAGAGTGCATAAAACATATAAGAAGTAATGTTGTAGCTTGTAAAACGGTGAATTCAGTATAGAGATTGGCTGCTTAAAATAGACACTTAGCCAGAGGTTGGGGGGGCACATCTAAAGTCCCATCTCTTGGGAAGACTGAGGCAGGAGGATAGCTGGGGCCCATGAGCTTGAGACCAGGCTGAAGGACACGGTGAGTCTCATCTTTTTAAAAAATAAAAATATCCACTTTACTGATTATGAAAAAATTCCATAATGATCCCCATACTGCACTTTGTCCTTAAGATATGAGAAGCTGGGGAGGAAAAAAAAAAAAAAGAAGAAGATAAAGCATTATTATGAAGCTGTGATTAAACTTTAATCTCTACCACAAGGGGGCAGGAGGAAGTTTTTTCTAACCTGACTGCCGGGCAATCAACCATCATATCATTGTAACGTTGAAGGCACTTCAAAAAGAGTCAGATGTTTAACTATTGTGCTAGTGATCATGCATTCATATTGGGCTGCAGGCCAAGAGCGAAGAAAAAAAGGAAAAAACTGAAACAGAGACTTGCAGCTGAAACGCTATAAAGTGGTGGATTTTACCTTAGAGCAAAACCATCTTCAGTGACAAATTTCAAAGGCCATATGTATGCGATTTTCACAAAAAGCAGAGGACCCTAAATTTCTTTGTTTAACTGCAAGCGATCTTCCTCACAGATCCAGCGGGTTGTTTTCTCCGGTGCCCCTTATTTATGGCACGGTTAGAATCCACTTTCCTTTAGAGTACAGATTCGGGAGTCTGGAAATGTTGCTCCATACCAAAGGGCACTTCATTAGCCACACCACCCCGAGCATCTTCAAGAATTTCACCTCAGGCTCGACGCCTCTGATGGAGAATGTTCAGAGTATCACGATAAAGTCGCATGCTCTTTGTGTTTTCTTTTAAATTAAACCCTCCAAGCCTTGCCCTTATTCTGTGATAACAGCTCAGTGCTCCCCCAATCAATTTTCCAAATTCAAGACAATATGACTTTCTCCCCATGAAGTTAAAACACTCCAGCGGATGAGCCAGCAAGATGACCAACATTATTTCTTGCAAAAATAAGAGTTTTGACTCAGGAGACCTGTTCAGAACGTTTGCTTCTCACACTTGATAGCCAGGTATTTCTGTTTGCATCTTAGGGTCCACAGCCAGATATTTCAAATGCACTTTGGAATATTCTAAAACCTGAGAAACACACCAAAGTATAACCGAATGGCAGCATTCCCGGGCTAATAAACCTAAGGGATACTTGGGGGTGATGGGCAGTGTCTATCAGCTGAACAGTCAGAATTTTCAAAATTCAAATTCCAATAACTTTAGTGTTTTTTTTTTTTTCTAGAATTAAGTAATTTTATGTCAGTTCCTCCTTTTACAAAACTGTGGTCCATGAATGCTGGCAAAGTCCCCAGGGAGAGGCTGGCATCGGCTTCTCCCCTGACTACCTTGTTTTCAGAGCCCAAGATGCTCTGTAAATAGAACCAGGAAAGGGGCGAATCCTTCTGTTCTCATTAAGGGAGTGCCTTGGTACGTATCAATATTTCCTGTCAGCGCCAACAAGGCAAAGTCTCGGGCTTCATGGCTCCCTCAGAGGGCTCGGCATTGTTTGCTTAAGTCAGTGCATCCCAGACCTTTTATGCAGCCTGACAGCTGATTGGGAGAAGTTCCACCAAGTTTCTTAAACGGTGCAGCCATCCGTTTGGCGGCCGGCTCCGAGGGTTCCACATGAAATCCCCTTTAGATAAATTCATACTCGGACAGGAAGATTAGCCCCACAGCATGGCTGGCTCACTTCTCTTTAAAAGCCAGACGGGGGAGATCAGGGGCCTGACGTTGCCTTCTATTAATTATGTCTTCTGCAGTCTCTAACGTGCAGAGCTGGTGGGGCAGAGGCAACCAAAAAGAGAAAAAAGAAGGAGAAAAGAAAGAGGAAAGAAGAGAAGCGAAAAGAAAGGAAGAGAAAGAAAAAGCAACTGTCTTTCCGCCTCCAAAGATGACAGGGCTGTGAGGTTGATAACCTAATCCTCGGGCTTGTCTCACTCACTGAAAGGCTCAAGGAATGTCAAAAGAATCATCTGATAACAGTCTTCATGGCAAACCTAACAGCTTTATTGCAACAAGAAACTTTCCCATTAAATTCCCATGTGTTCTCTCTCCCCACCCGTTCTTAACTTTACTGCCTGCCCCCTCCCCTCTTTTTTCCAGAGGAAGATAAGTCTTTCCTACTGCAGAAACCACATAGAAACTGCTGGAGAGGGCCAGCTGGGGTAGAGTCAAATTAGTGGATTATTATTACCTTGGGGGCATTAGAAATCGAGTTTGTTATGGGCAGTCCCCGTGTTTCGAAGGAGTTGTTAATAGCTAAAATGAAAAGGGTGTGTGTCAATCAACAGAATGTTATTTTCTTAAGTGGGCAACTGCAATTTGTCTTTTTTTGCCCTGCTCCTGCTGCCTGCCACCGAGTTCACCTCTCATTTTAGCCTCCTTCAGCACTGCAAGGACAGTTTGCAAAGAAACAGAAAGAACGCTTTTCTGCGAACCTGGCCTTGAGCCCCTTAAGAAGGAGCTGGGAGGGGTAGGAGTCTCCATCCACAGAGAAATCTTTTAGAAAATGGTATCAACTTTTTAAGCACGCTTGAAAATATAATAAATGCAGATGTTGCGATATCAATAAGGACAGCCACCCAGCTTACATTCTCCGGGTGGTATACGATGTTTTTAGGGACGCACAGATCCTCCTGTGCTCACCCTCTGTGACACTCAGGCTGGGACAGCTTTGCGTTTGGAAGCTGAACAGCTCATCTAAGAATTTTACTCAAGTCCGTGGAGTTTTGTTTTTGTTTCAGTTGATGATTTTACTTCTCCAAGCTCTCAGGCCACTTTAAACAAAAAACAGACAATAATCTTGCAAGGAAAGGAGTTCGCAGTAAATAGTCTTTTTCTGTGAAGTAAAATATTTCCCCAAGGTGAGAGCTACTTTTACAAGGGAGTTAATGTGGATCTCAATGTGGAAGAGCAGGCATTTTCTTCTGGTCTGGTTAACATTCAGGAAAAAGAGGGGGGAAAAAAAAACAGATTCTTGAAAATTAGCCTGTTGTATAATTATGTGTCTGATTGGAACAGCAAAGTGTCTTAGTTAAACATCTTTTAAAAAAATTTTTACCATTTCCTCCCAAATATTTGCTAATTAAATTGTGTTAACCCTTGGACCAGTGCTATGGGTCAGGTAGCTGGATTGATTAAGGACAGACACGGGTACAGATTTCTACCTGGAGAAACTTATCAGGAGGTCAATCAGCTGGTAACCTGAGTTATAAATATATAGGGGAAAAGGTGGCAGGCTCAGGAAGATTTCTCACAATGTCTTCTTTGACTATTTTTGAAAATTATACCCACATATTATATCACATCAATTATAAACTCTGTGCTTAGAGATACAGAGCCTTCGAGATACCCTGCCAAGTTGGTTGTGTGTCCCCCATGTGGATGTTTAAGACAAATTCCCTATCCATCCTCACCCCCTTCCTCCTTGAAATCAGAGAAACACCACTAACTCATACGCTTTGCCCTGAGATGAGTTTGCTTTGCTTTCACGCCTGGCATTGCTTCTGCAATTGTTCAGGAGGCGGTCGAGGGGAGGGAGTACAGAAAAGGAAACTCTGCTCGAATCAGCTTTAAACAGACACTGCAAACAAACTGTCTTCCTATTTGTTCTAAGTTTCACTGCAACCAAAATCAAGCTTGCAGAGTGATCGAGTATAGACCAGCTAGATAACCAAGAGAAAAACAACCACCACATACGCCATATATTTATAATAGCTTATATGCAAATGATATTAAGTATATAATATGTACATGAAATAGGCTCATTGTCAAAAGAGCTCAAGGTATATGGAAACTAAAGCTTGGGACATTGGCGTTAGACTAGGCCCATTTTGCAGATGGGGAAACTGAGCTGAGAGCCTGTCTAGAAGGGAAGCCTTCAGCCATCAGAATGGGAGCTTTTCACATCTAGAATCAACATAAATAGCATAATTCCCAGAAGCATCCAGGCTGTTTTGTGAAAGCTGTGCATGAAAGTCAAGGGCAGGGAAAGATAAAGGCAAACTAGCCCTGGGGTCACCCACCTTTTGGGGAGCTGGGGATTAAAAAGAAATAAAGCAAAACAAAATAAAATTCGCTGCACCCAGGTATGCTCCTACTCTGAGCGAAAACCCTGTCCCTGGAGAGAGAGCAAGCTCGAGGGGCGATCCCAGCCCTCTGCGCCTGCACAGTGGGTTTGCAGGAGCATCTCCCACTGCAGTGGGGCCCAGCCCTGGCTGCCAGAGCTCTGCTCCCAAACCTGGGCAGGACAGACCGGGTCTGCCCGCTCTGGCCATTGCAGATTCCCACTGCCCGAGGCCAGGCAGGAGCCAGGCAGGCCCTGCAGAGCCCTCCCAGCCCCGAGCCTCCCCCTGGAACACACACCTCCCCCGCCCGCCTCCCCACTTTTGTTTTATTTACGAATATGTTGCCAGAATCCCAATGAGTTATCTATTCTGCGCCCCTGCCATTTTCCCACCGAGGCCTTGTCGCTGGCTGACTCAGGGTCCAGTCGCAACAGTGAGAAGAATAGAGGAGAGCAAAAGAATTCTTTTCAACTTTTTTTTTTTTATGTTTCACTCATTTCTCTCTGGGTCCCCCCCAGGCCCCTCGCCTCCCCCCTCCCCCAGCCTCCTAGGCGCTCCTTCACCCCTTTATGTTACACGATCGCTCAAATTGAACCCCAGGAGGGTCCTATAGGGAACGCATAGGATCCCAGGGAGAAAAAAGCCCCAACAAGCTATACACCAGATGTATAACGTTATATGGTCAAACTGGCAGGCACAAAGGGGGGAAAACAAAGGGCGGGAATTAGGGAGGGGCATTCAAAGGCATGTTTTCAAAACAGCCCAGCCAAGAGCCTGGCTCCCCCTCCTGAGACTAAATGCTTGAAAGAAAAGGTGCTAAAGAAAGAAAGGAAAAGAAGAAGGAGGGGGGAAGCCCATTTTTTCTAATTAGCTGAGGCCTAACAGGCGCTGAATTTCGCAACTAGTTTTCGTTGAGGGGGTTGTGGCTGGTGAGAGTGAAAAAGATGCTTTTGAGAGCCAGGATGTAGGCCTGCTTCGGACCAAAGCCCGGCTCCCTTCTCCCGGTTTTTTTTTTTTTTTTTTCTTGTTTGTTTGTCCCCCCTTGCTCTGGGGGATCTGCCCCAGCTCATCTCTGGAAGGGTCCCTTTTTGCACACCCTTTCCTCAAAGTACAAATATTATCTGGGTTATAAAGAAGTCAGGAGGAAAAAGCCCAGGGGTCCTGGGAGCCTGCCACTCCTTCCTGCCTGGGAGGCAGAGGGCTTCCTTGGCCCTGGGCACCAGGAACCAACGCAGACGCCACAAGAGTCCTCAGCAAGGCGTTGCTGGAGACTCCGCTCACGTGGTTCCTGCAAATGCTGAGACTGAGGTTAAAAACTCTGCACTCCCGTGCGTTTAGGTATTTGGAGCTGATGTCTCGCCGAGAGGTTTTCCAATGAACCAGGACCGTGTGTCCCGGCAGCAAGGTGCAGCCCAGCCACCCTGTCAGCTCTCAGCTGGGAAAATGAACGCACACAGGAAATTTCACCTCTCTCTCTCTCTCTCTCTCTCTCTCTCTCTCTCTCTCTCTCTCCCTCTCCCTCTTTTCCCAATTCTTAAAGTGTTCTGAACAGTGTGGCTAGCGAGACACTCACTGGACCTGCTCCGGGACAGGGTCTGAGCTGACATTTGTGAGTCGCATTTCGAGTAAGAAAACAAAACCGAGCTGGTGGGTGAGATGGTGGGCAGGCTGTGTTGGACGGAGGCCTCTTTAATTGCTGCACCGTCTGGCTTGGATGCCTGTGGTCTTGCGTGGTGTGATTTAGCAACAAACACTTGTTCTAATGAATTGGCCTTATTAGGGGGCTCCTCATATTCTCTCTTAAAGAGCACGGCTATTCTGAACTTCTGAATGCAACAGTCTCTTGGTATTCTCACACGGAAGGCTGGAGTCGCGGGTGCATTTCCTCTCTATTTTCATAAAGCTTGAAAAATTTTATATATATATATACACACACACACACACATATACACACACATTTTAATAGCAGAATGATGAGATATTTTAATAGCAGAAAGATAAGAAAACCACAGAGCTTGTAGGTACTGGCTGTCCACAAACCCAGGGCCACAGAAGACATTTGCAAATTTATGATGCTAAAAATATATTTGTGTCCACAGCTGAGCAATCTGGATTTTCGTTCTGTCACCTCCTGGCATGTTTTTTTGATAAAAGTTGTGGCAATGGATAAAACAGATTCATTAGCTTTGATTAACCTTCTTTAACTGGAGTTAAAAAACCTGCTCCAGGCAGCTGAGCTACCAATGCAGGCTTTAAGATACTTTATCATGTTTAAGACCCAATTACTGTTCCACTGAATAAGAATAAAACATCACAATAAAACGTGGTACAAACAGCCACTCTACTGCACCCGGCAAAATAATCATTAATTTACAGCAGCAACTTTCTTATTTCTATGGTTTTTCGGATGGCCTTACTTAATTCAAGTTGGGTATTCTGGAATTTAGTGCTGATACGAAAAACCAGTCCCCCGGTAGTATTGACTATTGACTCTTTTCCCCTGCCCCCAGCTTTACTTTGGAGTCTCAAAAGTGTCCTTTAATAATTTCAGATTGAAATGAGAAAGGGAAAATCAAGTCAGCACAGGTTCTGTCGGTATCTGTAACAGAGAAGAGAATGCAGGATTTTAGGTCAATTTCTTGCCAATAATCAGAACTATTTCTAGTTAGAAAATGTAAATATTAAAAAAAGAAAACACCCAGCCCATTGAGCTTCACAGCAGTGAGTTAATTAAAAAGCGTTATCCATACGTGGGTGTGAACAGTCTCTAAAGAGCCACAGCAAGTCCATTTTGTGCCCCTCATGAAAGACAGAGTCGCCACGGCACACGATGAGTTAATTTTGGACAGGATTTGACGGAACCAGGAATAATGAACAGTGAGATAGTGCAGCTTTCAGGCAAAACAGAGGAACGACAATTAAAGAGGGAGAGGGCGGATAAAAGGAAAAACACAATCTCCAGCCAGCTAACTAACAAGAGCAGTCCATGTTTGAAACAGATAAAACCGAGGCCACCAGGCAGGCTGCGGTCCCCAATTTTGTGCTCCAGCGCGTGGGGAATGTTACAACATTTGTGAGCCAACTGTTTGGGGGTTGCTTCCCATCTGCCCTAAAATATTTGGTGTTGCTGTATTTCCATAATAAACACAACCGCACTCCCCCCTTGAGAGCCCCCACCACAACAGATGTGTGTTCTCCAAGGAAATCAAGACCCAGATAGAATCAAAGAGGAGTCCGAGGGCTTTCCTGCCCAATTCCCCAGCAAATTCGCAGCAACGAAGAGAGCTCGCAGCCACTGGTGGAAGTAATTGAAGGCCCTCGATTATCTGAAGTTCTAAAAGTTTTCATTTCGCAGTTTGTGTCTGAACCTGTAGTTCTTTCTTTATCCAACCTCGGCACAATTTCCCCCTCAGTTTGAGCCTGGGATCATGAGACAAATAAATTGAAACTCAAGGGCCTGTTTTCTCCAAATTTAGCTCCATTGTCACTTTAAGAATGTAAACTACTTGAGGATACAAAAGGGGTGTGTGCGGCTGGTTATTTGTCTGCTAACTCAGCGATATGTTGGTTAGCACAACACCCCCCAAACACGTTCTTGGGGTTTTATTGTTGAGTGTGTGTGTGTGTGTGTGTGTGTGTGTGTGTGTGTGTGTGTGTGTGTATGAATATCAAATAGTACATGGCAGCAAAATAAGATGTCTTCCTACTATGTAATATTTTCTCTTTTAAAGCTGGAAAACAAGAATAAAGTTTTGCAAAGACTTAAATAAAAGTAAAACTCATTTTGAATGAGTGGACACTTGAGAAGAAGGAGAGCTGTGGGCTTTTTGAAAATCATTGTATTGTATGTGTCAGTCTGCACTTGAAGTGCATTATGCTTTCCACAGAATATCGAGTATGCTAGAGCATAGAAGGACATTGAATATATTTGGTTATTCTCTGTATTGAGTAATTTTGGGTATTTATACTAAGTCCTTAACAGTAGTCCCACAGTAGTCCTTAACTATGTGCAACTTGAAATGGTATATTTAATCTTTTCTCTCTGAGCACACTGTTAGAATATGCACGCATAACAAACTAGTTTGGGGGAGAAATGAGAACTGAAATTTCTTTCTTTCTTTCTCTCGTCCTCCTCTTCTTTCTCCATCTCCTCCTCCTCTTCCTCCTCCTCCTCCCCCTCCTCTTCCTCCTCCTCCTTCTTTTCTTTTTCTTCTTCTTCTCCTCCTCCTCCTCCTCCTTCTTCCCCCTCCTCCTCTTCCTCCTCCTCCTTCTTCTTCTCCTCCCCTTCCTCTTCCTCCTTCTCCTGCTTCTTTCTTCTCCTCCTCCCTCTTCTCCTCCTCCTCCTTCTCCTCCTCCTCTTCCTCCTTCTCCTGCTTCTTTCTTCTCCTCCTCCTCCTCTTCCTCCTCCTCCTCCTCCATCTTCTCCTCCTCCTCCTTCTCCTGCTTCTTTCTTCCCCTTCTCCTTCTTCTCTTTAATATTTACGGCGATTATCTCTTTGGCTTCCTGCCTCTATGTAGAAGCTGGAACCACTTAACCTCAACTACAGGTCCAGCCCCAAATGCCTGGAAATCATCCTGAGCCTGGGCAGAGGGAATTCAGGGAGCTGTAGTCCAGCAGTTCATGAGCCAAGCACGAAGGCTCCTTGGCCGCTGGACAAGCTCTATTCCCATGTCTAGAGGCTGGGTCCAGATCTGTTCATGGGAGAAGCCTTCAACTTCCAGTCCAATTAAATGGGCTTCATCCTCCCCAAGCACCCAAGTGCAACTCACCAAGTACTTTTCTGCACAGTACCACTGCTCTGCGTCCCAAGAGCCCATTCCCCGGGCACCCGATGCCTCCCATCATTCCCAGGGCTCAGTCCCAGAGTTTGATGGCAACCATAGTGTTTAAGAAACGTTATCTGATCCTCTGCCATGTGCCTCTTTCCATGTCTATTGCTAGACATCCTTGAAGCACCATTTCCTTTACAGCTGATATGTCCAATAGTCAGTAACTGGGGGGCGGAGGCAGGAGGATGGCAAGTTCAAGGCCAGAGGCAGCCTCTGGCACTGACGGAGAGCTTGTCTCAGAAGGGAATGGAAAAAGTTGACTGGGGGGCTGTGGCTCAGTGGTAGAGTACTCATCTAACACTCATTCGGACAAGATGGTCACGTTATCTATCCTTCTCTCTGTCCAGATAGTGCATAAGGCAACGAGATTAGCCAGGGGTCTCTTTTAAGATCTCTCCTAGTTCTTTGCTAGCTTCTTTACCCATTACCTGAGCATAACTTTAGAAGTTTCTGAATTATCTTTTTCCCCTGGGATGCTGCATATTCTCAAGTACGTAAGTGGTTGAAAAAGAAGCAAAATAGAGAAACTGAATTTGATGCTACAGCTGAGTACAGGGTGGCCTGACAGGATGCCTGTCTTCTGTTTGTGGCTCTCCAGTCACTGCTTTGGTCTGGGATGTACAGAAGTGCCTGGTGGTAACCTGTGCACGTTGTTATTCTGTTTCCTGGAAGTGCATTGGAGAAGGTTTTCGCGGGTTCATTAAGGCTGATCTGTCTTCTTCAGCTTGAAGACTCATTCACAGAAACGAAGGGCGGGATTTAAGATTAAGAAAATCATAAGTGTGTAAAATGTTTGGAAAAGTGCTCATTTTGAATGTCTGAACAAACTCTTTCGCAAAGTCACCCAGGGATCAGATCAGAAAGAGAGACACCATCCTCACACCTGCCACCAAGTCCAAAGTTCAGAACTTTTCTCATTGGGGTGAGGTCATTTTCATGACTGATTCTCTCAACATTGTGGGAAAGCCTGGCTTTCATCTTAAGAAATAAACAATAATAAAATCTGTGATTAGGATAATATAGATATGATTTTTATGCTTAAAATGGAGGGAATTGATTATATTGGTCTGAGGCACCCAGGCATTCATTTGGTAAAGAACAACAACCGACATGTCCCCTGTGTTTTTCTAGGTGTTGTGGATATAACAGTGAGTGAGCAAAATTGTTAAAAGACTGTGCTCTTAGGGCGCGGTGGTGCACACCTGTGATCCCAGCAACTCGAGAGGCAGAGGCAGGAGGATCACAAGTTCAAGACCAGAGGCAGTCTGTGTGACTTAGTGAGACCCTGTCTCAAAAAGTAAAGAAAAAAAATGGGCTGGGGATGCAACTCAGTGGTCCAGCACTTGCAGAGCATGCAAGTACAAGGCCCTGGGTTCAACCCCCAGTACCATGAAAAAAGAAAAAAAGGGGGGGGGGAAGAATAAGAAAAACTAAAGTCTGTACTCTTAAAGGATGTGAATTTCCAAAAGGAGCCATTAGTTTGCTCTATTTATGACAAGGAACTTTGTCAAATTTCTCCAGAACTAATATAAATGAATAAAGGGATTAATGATCTTATTGAAGTGAAATCTGTGATACTGTATCTGTTTAGATAAAACAATGTGAAAATAAATGAAAAGGTGATAAACTTGAACACCAATACCAGTCTCCACCACTTATGGTCCTGGCTGGAACCTGCACACAGAGGTAGCTTTGTACAGGTAACTGAGGCAGGTTTTCCACAGGACACATTTTGGTTACACAGCAGAAGACAGTCATAAGGGCCCTGCCTGATTTCCTTTTGATGCTTGTAGGGAAGCACTAAGATTATAAAGAGTCAGTTTCTAATAATCCAACAGTCTTGTATATTTTATACAATGACTCTTCACACTTTTGACACCACTGAAGATGAAATATATGTGGGTTTTTTTAAACACGTCTATCTTTGATACGGTGGATGAAGGTTCAACATAAAATATTAAAGGATAAAAATAGGTAGCTGAAGGTGTGGCATGTTTCTCAGACTCTGGAAGTAACTTGAATTGGGTTCAAGAAGGCAATGTACTTCTTGTCCCGATATAAACCAACAAATAAACAACTCAAAAAGCCCAGTTGTGCAGACAGAAGACATCTGGATGGTTTAGGAAGGAATCCGAGTTCTTGGCAGTGCATCCAGACTTGGGATCCAAATCTTCAGATGCTCACATATCACCACTGTGACAAGACGCTACCCTGTCACAGTCCCTCTCCATAACGTCTTGTTACCATGATCTGTCCTGCAGGATGACTTCTTAAAAAGTTGACAGCCTGAGGGGAAATGTAGGTTTGTACCCCACAGGCCTGGAATTTGAACCTTGTTGTCCATTATGCACAGAACGTACTCTGTGAAATGTGCGGCTCATGGGGATGCCTCGAGAGGTCATTGGCTTAGTTCAAATAAACAAAACTGCTTATAACTTTCTGGCATGATAGAGAATCAGAACAGTGAGAAAACTGGGGAGTAGAAAGAAAAAAAATCAGAGACAAGTTCAGTTTAAGTTTAGGGTAGATATTTTTAGTATACCCAAAGATTGTTGGGAGGCAGGGAGTGATCTATAAAATAAAAGAAATAAAAGCGGACCACAGTGTTCCAATCTCAAATAAGGAGCAGTTAATTGTTTTATACGCGAGCCACCTACGTCGACTCTACCCTTCCCAGGTCTAAGTGGTGGAAGCCGTTGTCATCCTGCTAACTGGGTCCTCTTGGCCTCCGTGCAGACTCTCTGTCATTTCAGACTTTACGATAAGAGGAGAAAAGAGGCTCTTTATACTTCAGGGAAATTTCCAAAAGCCTCATGCTGGCACAAGTAAAGTGATACAAGGGATGTCAAAGAGCTTTGCTTCTTTAAAAACAAAGTTCTTCAAACAATGTATTTACTGGTGTCACATTTCATATTTTTAAAGTGAAAGACTGTGCTGGACTGTGGGTTTTTTTTTGTTGTTGTTGTTGTTTGTTTTGTTTTGTTTTGTTTGGTACTAGGGGGTTGAACCCAGGGCCTGCTTTGCAAGTGATGTACCACTGAGCTGCACCCTCAGCTCATTGTTTTTTACTTTTTTTTTTTTGAGACAGAGTCTCGCTAAATTACACAGACTGCCACTGGTCTCGGACTTGCGATCCTCCTGCCTCTGCCTCCCGAGTTGCTGGGATTACAGGCTTGCGCCACCATGCCCGGCTTTGTGCTGGACAATTGATGCAAATTTTTTTAGTCTTCATGATAATTCTAAATCTATAATAAATATAGTCTGTACTACTATATTTATGAAGAAAAAAAAAAGAGCTGCAGGGTACAAACACACTTCCTCCAAGCCTTCTGTGGCAAAGTGAGCATTGATCCCACACAGCTTCTCCTCCATAGCTCAGGCTTCTCACTACCTGTGATGTTTCCTATGAATGAATCAGAGAAAGGCAGCCTGAGAGGCTCCAGGAAGAATTCCAGGCATGGTGAATGACCAGCAACTTAAGGGTGACATTCAGTTATTTTCCAAGTGTGGCTTCCCCGGTTGCTGAGTTCACAGACCTGGAAAGAAGTCAGGAGAGGAAGGCAGTGCTGGGTGTTTGCAGGAGGCTTTAGCTAAGGAGCATCTTGAAAGCTGGCAGCCAGATTTATGGGGAAGTCTTGCCTAATGAACTTGGGAAAGTTCCCTGTAGCTGGCATTGCATGCATGGCCCGGAAACACACTGCATTCTGCACCCCATCAAAGAAAATCATTTGCGAGGATTCCATATTGAAGGGCACGGCTCGCAGAAAGAAATCAGGCTGTGATGCATCTCAGACCAAAACAGAGCTCGGAAAGAGGTGCAAAGGTGCAGGGAGAGTCCTTCACCTGCCACGAAGAAAGGACTTTCCAGCAGGCAGCGCAGGGGCTGTTCTCAGGGGCCCCCAGGTTCACGTGAGGAGTCAACGACTCGGGGAACAGAGATGTCAAAATGCAGACTCCTGCAATCAGGGTGCCACCAGCAGTGACAGCGATGTCCGCACCTGTTGGTGTTTGTGATCTCGTCCCTGTTTTGCAAATGGCACCGTGAGGACAGGTGGCTCAGGACCTCCACAGGTTCTGCACAGAGGCTGCTCACTTGTCCACAGCCCTCTGGTGACAATGCAGTGTAGGGGTGCCCTCCAGAGGTCCTCCCATCTGCTGTCTCTGGACTGCTAAGTACAGAGCCACACAACCAAATCAAATGCAATACGAATTTGTTGTTGTTATTGTTAGGTGCCATCAAGTCATGTCCAACTCATAGCGACCCTCATAGGGTTTTCAATGGCTGACTGTTTCGGGATTGCCTTGGGAGTGGGTTGCTATGTCCTTCTCCCATTTTTGCAGTGCTGGGAATCAAACTCAGGACCTCAGAGACTGCAGAGCAGCGCTCTACCAACTGAGCTAAATCCCAGCCCATAATATGAATTTAGGAATTTGAAACAGTAAGTGGTGCTTGTCTGACCTATTAATAAGATACAAAAGAAAAATAATTTTAACTTGAAAATAGTGAATGTTAATCTATGTTGTATTGATGATCCAGAGATGCTTTTTTTTTTTTTTTTTTGCCCACAGGTGTCAGAGAAAAACAAGCAAAAATAACAATGAGGATTTTTAAAAATGAAGGGAACCAGAAATGTGCACTCATACAAGCATACCCCAAATACAAGAATACTAAAAGGTTTCAGCACCACAAAAATGGGAGAAGGACCTGGCAATCCACTCCCAAGGCAATCCCAAAACAGTCAGCCATTGAAAACCCTATGAGGGTCGCTATGAGTCGGATACCGACTCGACGGCACCTAACAACAACAACCAAAAGGTTTGGGAAAACATAATTGTGCTTATCAAAAAAGTGTTAATACAGTAGACTATTGGTCTCAGACCATACAGTGTATTTGCTGAACAACTCAGAGATTACGAAGGTATGTATGTATGTGTGTATGTGTGTATATGTGTGTGTTTGTATGTGTGTATGTATATGTGTATGTGTGTGCATGTGTGTGTATGTGTTTATTTGTTTTTGCTGCACTGTGCCTCGATCATACTTTGCAAGTTCTCTACTTCTGAGCTGCAATCCCAGCCCCTTTTTCTTATTTTTCATCTGAGACACCATCTCGGTAAGTTACTCGGGCTATCCCTGGCCTCGAGTTCTCCAGATCCCCCTGCCTCTGCCCCCAGAGTCACTGGGATTACAGGTATGAGCAACAGCACCCAGCTTTTAGAGCTTATTTTTTAATCCCTTTGAATCATGGCAACTTGAAACATGTTTGGCTATATATAAGACATTCATGATGTGAAGGTAGCTGTGACATATAGGCTTATGCATATTCAAATATATTCATACAATTTATATGCTGATATCCATGATGTGTCTGCAGAGAGAGCACCCTAGCATCCAATCCTGCCTGATCTCAGAAGCTAAGCAGGGTCAGCCTTGTTAGTCCTTGGATGGGAGACCGCCTGGGAATACCAGGTACCACAGGTTTGGGAAAAAGACTTGGCAACCCACTCCCAAAAACAATCAGCTATTGAAAGCCCTATGAATAGCCGAGAAGCCCTGACAATAGTGCTAGGCATGGCACAGTGTCAGGAGGTCTTTCATCTATTGTACGTAGGGTCGCTATGAGTTGGACCTGACTCCATGGAACCTAACAACAACAATATTGATGATGTAATTGAAAAATGTTTCCCTTTCTTTGTCTGAATTGATCCTCACATAAAACCTACAAAGGATTTATTATCCAACTTCTCTAGGCAGATATCAAACATTTCCCTGGCTATGTCTCCAGAATGCGTGGTTTGCATCACTATGAAAAATCTTAACACGCTCCTGCAGTGAATTATATGCAAGCAATTTTCCCACACGAGGAACGTCTAGAGGAGAGAAAGTGGGTCCTCCCCATCTTTGTACCCCTGGCTCACATCCATTCCATATGGACCCCTAGGTTCTGCCACAGAGATCCCAAGCCAGCAGGATTGAAGTAGGAAAACAGAACGTGAGGGTTTATAGATGCCGTGGCAATGCTGATATGCCCCAAACCTCGCCTGACATCTGGGAATTATTCTGTGGTCTGGTCCACCTCCAGAGCCTTGTACAGCACCTGCCTCTTTGGCGCCCCTGAAAGGTTTGTTGAGGAACTACAGACCTCCGTGTTCTGTAATCTGGCCGCTAGGAAGCACCCAGGTCTTCAGTGTTACGTTGTCAGTGTGGGTGGAATAAATCTTTGCTCTCACTTGGTTGGGAAGCCCAAGCTGTCTTTGATGCATACGGGCATTGGGACGGAGGACAGGGGTGAGGGCACATGAAGACGCAAAAGGAACTGAATGACCTGAGCTCATTTCTCTCCCACTTTTTGAGTCTGAACTCTGTCGCTCAAAAAAAGCACATTAAACTCAGTAAGCATCTCCAACTGCTGCCTACTAAGTGCAAGGAGCAGCTGCCCCAGTAGAAAGAAAAGGGTCACGGTGGCAAACTGGCCCAACTGTTGGTTATAGCCATGGGCCTAGCAGAGCTCATCACTCAGCTACTTCTGCCTTAAATAACACCAAGTTGTCACCAGGAAAGGGCCAAGTTCCAGCGTGAGGGGACGTCTTTTCAAACTTATTAAAAGGCAGAGCTCATTGCTCAGCTACTTCTGCCTTAAATAACAGCACGATGTCACCAGGAAAGGGCCAAGTTCCAGCGTGAGGGGACGTCTTTTCAAACTTATTAAAAGGCAGAGACTTGACGTGAACATCTGTGCCTACCTTTTGGAACTGATGAGCAGTTCTTTCCTTCAGATCCGACCAGACATACTTCCTCTCATTTACATCATGGGAAGCGTCACAGCATGCATTTTTGGAATTTCAGCAAATTCATGTCAAATAGAAAAAGAAAAAGTCAGTTGATTTGCTCTGCCATGGTCGTCCCCACCTCCACAGTAGATGGTATGGAACTGAAGACGCCATTCCCGTGAGTGCCCGGACACTCTGACACCCACATCTTCCAGAAAATCTGGCTGACTTTATTTTACAGCCTTGCTCCACTCCAGCTCTGGTTACGTAGACTCAGCCTTAACCAAATGAGCCTACCTGAACCAAATGAGGTGCTGACTTCCCTTCCCTAGAGCTAGCACTTCAAACAACTAGAAAGAATCGGGGAAAGTGCGATCTTGTTTCTATACTCAGAAAAAAAGATGACGGAGCTGCATTGGAAACCACTTCTAAAGTCAAGGGATTGTCTGAACTTCCTTGCAAAATGAAGGCTTGTCCAACGGCATAATTCCTCTGACAATTGAGTATCAGAAAGAATGGATTAATTAAAATTAAATTAACAGGTAATAAAGACTATTTGATAAAAATGACTGTGGACCTTATAAAGGGTCACACTTCATGATCGTTTCTGCCGTGCAGTCCATATTTGGACGCCCATCAGCTTATTCTTTTGCTCATCTGAAATGCTTCACTGAAGCTTCATTTCTCATTTCTGCCAAAAGTAGAAGAATCAAAATTACCATGAAGGGGCATGCGATTTCCATCTCACATTTCCCATCTCCAGAGGTTCAAAAAACTTCATCTATCTGAATGCCTTGGTCGTGATCCAAGCTGAGCTTGAACTTCAGATATTTGAGGGTGAACCGTGGCTGTCTGAAGTCCAAGCTGGCCACAGAGAACCCTACGGGCCATTACATCATTGTTTATTCTGGTCAATTATAAATATTTTTAAAACCCCAAATTATGGAGTTAGAAGGGGACATTATACATTTCTCACCCCCTCTCACTTTTCCTCTCCTGCTCTGGGTGTTGGCTCTGTCTCTACGTGGTCAGTTAGTAAAACAATCAGTAGGGTAGCCAGGAGGGTGGGCTCCTGTCTGAAGCCACATTTCTTAGCTTTCAGTTCTCAGGAGATAATGGGAAATTGACTGAGAAAACCCTATTATAAAGACTCAGTTTGGTCCAAACATTGTTATACATTTAGTCAGATCATGATTCCACATGGTCCGTGAAATGCAGCATGACTTTCTCAGAGCACTATGGGAAGATTATATATCATATACATCTCTTTCTCTTAGGGTATTATCATTACAGTATCACAATCTAATAGTTCATATATATATATATATATATATATATATAGAGAGAGAGAGAGAGAGAGAGAGAGAGAGAGAGAGAGAGAGGGAGGGAGGGAGTTGTGGTTCTCAAGTGCCTTCAGATCTGATTCATAGTGACCCTATGTGCAACAGAGCATAACTGTAACATTGTATATTTAAGTCTATTGCAACATTGTATACTACTCTACTGCAACATTGTATACTGGTCTACTGCAACATTGTATGCAAGTCTACCACAACATTGTATGCAAGTCCAAGGCAACATTGTATATTCAAGTCTGCAATAGACAGTGTTCTTAGGTGCAGTGCAGGGTGGGATTCATAGTGACCCAATGTATTACAGGATAAAATACTACTCAACACTGTGCTAAGTATACAGTCTTTTCCATGTTTGAGCCCATTTTTTAGCCACTGTGTTTCTTCTCATTTTGAGTGGTACCACAATAGCAAAAGGAAGTCCCGGAGGTTTACTCCATTCCCCCTCATTAAGGTCAATCGCTTTGAGGAGGCAACTCTTCCCCAGTCATTTCTTGAATGCCTCCCAGCTTGGGGGGCTCATTTTCAGGCACTGTATTTGGCAGTGTTTCTCTGATATTCATGGGTTTTCAATGGTTAATTGTTTGGGGAGTGGGTGCCAGGTCCTTCTCCCTAGTCTGTCTTAGTTTGCAAGCTCAGCTGAAACCTGTCCACCAGGGGTGGCCCTGCTGGTATCTGAGATACAGGTGCAATAGCTTTCAGCATCACAGCAAGATGCCAGCCCCCACAGCACGACAAGCTGAAGACACACACACACACACACACACACACACACACCAGTATGTGCGTATTCTGGATGGGGAGAGAGATCAAAGTCCTATAACCAATATTGGTGCTATGAAGTTGTCAGAGTGCAAACTGTAGGAAGAGAAGCAGCAGCAGCAGAACGAGGACGTGGAGCTTTGACCTGTCTGGAAGGGACAAGCCACCGAATGCGGAAGCGCCCACTGAGTGCACAGCAACCTGAGAGGCCAGTGCTATTCTTGTCATGATTGTAGGCAAGAATCCTAAGGCTCAGCAAAGACCAGAGCCATAGGAAGGAAAACCATTCCTGATCACCAAACAAGGGCTGCGGAAGGAGGAGCTGGGCCTGGGAGTCAGGAAGTGGGCGGCGGGAGTCGTGGTGCAGGATTTTAGAGGTGCCCAGGGCTCAGCTTACAAGGGGAGGCGGGAGATACCTGGCCTCAGTGGGCCAAACAGAACTCACAGCTGCTCAGACGCAGGGACTACACCGGCTGCACATTATGTTTGTTTGTTTGTTTGTTTTTCAGGACAAAACACACCAAGTGGAATTGTGACTAATGCTAGGCCTGCTGGAAATGAGAGAGCAGATACAGCCTGACCTACCTCCTGGCTGCCTCTCAAAAGAGAAGTCATAGGGAAAGAAAAGTGACCATAGCAAGGGCCGTCTAATCCTATCAGCGATACTCAGCAAAGGTCCGACTGGAAACCCTGAAGGTGAGCAAGCTCCATTCCCACAGAACCAAATCTCCACGACGCCATCATTATCTCCCCACGTATGTATGTATGCGTGCATTTATTTCCTTATTTGTCAGGCAGTATTGCCCGGCAAAGCAGCCCTGCCCACCTCTGTGTCTTACTGTAGATCCGCTAACCTGGCCTCCAAAGCTCCTCTCTGTCCTGGGCCAGATTTGCCGAGATTCAGCTGGAAATACCAAGCAGCTGATAAACTCCAATTATCTCTCTGCCAAGTGTTGGAAAGTGTATAAAATTTAAATTTATTTAATAACGAGGCACTTAGGCATCAGAACATTTAAAAGAATCCAGCGTGCAGAGGGCTGACCTTGCGTGTCGGGGGAGGGGGGAAGACAGCACAAACAGATCACAGATCACATGACCCATCCTCTGTCAATAAAACATCCACTGACAGGTAAAAAGCAGCTGATGTTCAGATCTTATCTCTGGGAACTCCATATATTTATGAGTGTTTATTTCATTAGGCCATTACCAGGGACAAAAAAAGGGCACATTTTATGGGTTGAGAAATTCCCACAAGAATCCCAAGCCGAGAAATTAGATATGGACAAACCATGTTCTGTTGCCCTGAGCCAGTTTGCTTTGGCCTGATCTCTGCGCCCCATCTCCGCCCCTCCGCCGAGTTTTATCCCATCTCGTCTGACTCAAATCCCAGGACAGTTCTCTCTTCCTTGGAGGTGTTATTTCCCAGCTGGAATCTCTTTTTTTCCTCTCATATACAATCTGAATTGTTGTCTCATGAATTCATCAGAACATCACGTGGTCTAAAATGCCTTGAGCAACATTTTTCTTTTGTATGAGAGAATTCAAAGATGCGCTCAAAAGCCTTGGTTTCCAGCGAGTAAAACTTCGCTCACAGAAAGCAGAACGGTTAATTAAAAAGTACTACCAAGACATATTGCTCTCCCTTGAAGTCCCCCCTTGAAAAGCAACGCAGATCCCACTTAGAACGTGTTATCGTGATAAAAATTCAGTGTACAAAACAGGGACAGGTACCCTTCTAATGGGCACTAAAAACCCCCAAGGAGACCCACTCTTTAAGCTTCCATGATTGGGCCATCTGCTGTTCTCAAAAGCACCTCGGTTTTGTTAAGCACCGACAGCTGGAAAGGAAGCACAGCCAGATCTATTTACAGGGGACCCGCATATAGTAACACCCGGATGACTGAGTGACCGTAGCATTTCCCAAGTGTGCATAAAAAATCTCGTCAGATTTAAATATTCTTTCTTCAGCATCTCACACTTCACACATCATTCTAAACACCGGCACTATTTTGATGATTACAATGATATTTCTCCACCATTCAGGCAGAATAAAAGGTAAAACCAGTAAGAAAGGTTGCCAACAGGGACTCTTGCTTTGGGTGGCCTAGCCAAGTAAATATGAAAGAGGAGCCTTCTTTGAAGATTTTACTGTAGATTTTTACTGCTGGGGTTTGGCTCAGTGGGTAGAGTGCTTGCTCTGTACTCTCTGAGGCCCTGGGTTCGATCCCCAGCACCACAGAAAATGGGAGAAGGACCTGGCAGCCCACTCCTGAAACAATCAGGCATTGAAAGCCCTATGAATAGCTGAGAAGCACTGACACGGGCATGGCACAAAGTTGGGGAGTGTTTTGTTCTGTTGTATAATGGGTTGCTGTGAGTCAAACTGGACTTGATGGTACCTGATAACAACAAAAGGTATTGGCTAACCTGTCTGTGCATGATTATTTCTTATCACTAATGCATATTGTACATAGGATCTTTGTAGTTTCTCTTGGGGGACTTCAGCAGAGTGTAATGTTTTGATTTGACTTATGAATTGACTGTTATCTATGATGGGGGCATTTTTACACTTTAGGATGTAGGCTTTTGAGAGTCTTTGAGTTTTCTCAGTAAGAAAAAAAGTAAATGCTGATAGAAAGCTGTACATATTACTGGTGCATTATTCTCCCCAAGCAAGTGAATCCCACTGGTGAATATGGTACCTGTGGCCGTTATTCATCAGGAGAAAAAGTAGAAGGAATACAAGCCCCTCCCAAGTGTACTGTCAAGGCAGGGTGTGTGGACTAATTTGGCAGCAGGTAACTTAGTAATTAGCTGGACTTCCTAGGAAGAACACTGCACCAGGATTGGAGGAAGACTCATTAACAACCTGCGCTATGCAGATGACACAACTCTGCTTGCTGAAAGTGAAGAGGATTTGAAGCATCTACTGAGGGAGGTCAAAGAGCATAGCCTGCAGTATGGATTGCACCTCAACATCAATGCAACAAAAATCTTTACAACTGGGTCAGTAAGGAACTTCATGATAAATGGAGAAAAGACTGAGGGTGTCCGAAGATTTTGCTTTTCTTGGTTCTACAATCTATACTCACAGAAGCAACAGTCAAGAAATAAAAAGACACATTGCATTGGGAAAAGCTGTGGCAAAAGACCTCTTCAAAGTGTTGAGAAGTAAAAATGTCACATTAAAGATGAAGGTGCAATTGACTCAGGCCATTATATTTTCAGTCACATCATATGGTTGTGAAAGTTGGACACTGACTAAGGGAGACAGGAGAAGAACTGATGCTTTTGAATTAAGGTGCTGGAGATGAATACTGAATGTACCATGGACTGTTAAAAGAAACAACAGATCCATCCTAGAAGAAGTGAAACCAGAGTGCTCCTTGGAATCAAGGATGGCTGGACTCAGTCTTATGAATTTTGAACCTGTTGTCAGGAGGATCCAATCCCTGGAGAAGGACATCATGTTTGGGATAGTGGTGGGTCAGAAAAAAAAAAAAAAAAAAGAGGAAGACCTCTAACTAGATGGATTGATAGAGTGGCTGCAACAATGGGTTTATACATGAATAAGACCCTGTGCCTGGCACAGAATCAGGGGATGTTTCGTTCTGTTATACATAGGGTTGCTAAGAGTCAGATCCAAATTGATGGCACCTAAGAACAAGAACGGGGTTGGGATTTAGCTCAGTGGGTAGAGCACTGCGCTGCAGTCTCTGAGGCCCTGAGTTCAATTCCCAGCACCGCAAAAATGGGAGAAGGACCTGGCAATCCACTCCCAAGGAACTCCCGAAGCACTCAGCCGTAGAAAACCCTATGAGGGTCACTATGAGTCGGATACCGACTCGATGGCACCTAACAACAACAACAACAAGAACAAGAACAAACTTAGTCATTAGCAGAGAAGAATAGCTTGGCAATCCCATGCTGGGTAAAAGACCCGTGGAATGTACCTTCTAAAGAGACAGATAGTGCCCAAATAGAAGAACACATAAAAGGATCCAAGTTAGGTTGTCCTAGGAAGTGAACAATGGGCTGCTTTAGGGAATTAATGAGGAGAGAGGAAAGAAAGTGATTAGTTCAAATCAGGAAGTCACCAAGGAGGGCTCTGATGAAATGGCACAAACTGACAGGAAAACCTTGGAAAGGATCCGGTGAACGGAGGCACGGAGGCAGAGCGTTGTGGCCATCACGTGCATTCAAGGTCATGCAGCAGCAAGGGCAGGGGGGAAGCTCTTGAGGAAGAGCAGATGTTATTGAATCTTCAGCCAAGGAAAAGAGACACAAAGATTGGGGCATAAAAAAGGGGCACAAGCTGGGTATGGTGTCGCATACCTGTAATCCCAGCGGCTCAGGCGGCAGAGGCAGGAGGATCGCAAGTTCAACACCAGAGGCAGTCTGCGTAACTTAGTGAGACCCTGTCTCAAAAAGTAAAAAAAAAGGGGGGGGGCTGAGGTGCAGCTCAGTGGTCCAGAACTTGCAGAGCATGCAAGCGTGAGGCCCTGGGTTCAACCCCCAGTACCACACAAAAAAAAAAAAAAAGAGAGGCACATACCTGGGGGGACTTGGAGGACAGATTAGCCAAGGTCTGGCCTTGGAGGGGAAAAGAGAGGACCCCAGGAGTATGCAGAGGGAAGTGACTTAAACTGAGGGTCTTGTGATTTGGAGCGGCCAGCAACAGTGAGGAGAGGCGCCAGCTATGGTGTGGGGCCCGTGGTGCTGGGAAGGCTTGCCTTTTCCCGTGGGGATCAGTTCTTCCCAAATATAATGTGTGCGAGCCATCCAAGGCTCGCCTTCTCTCCCTCTTTCTCTCCATCCTGCCCACATTTAGTGCACAATAGGGGCTGAGGGGCCTGCAGCGGTAGCCCTGTGGCATCCAATCCCGTCAGATCTCAGAAGCTAAGCAGGGTCAGGCCTCGTTAGTACTTGGATGGGAGACAGCCTGGGAACACCAGATACTGCAGGCTTGGGAGACGGACCTGGTAGCCCGCTCCCAATAATTAATCTGCCATTGAAAACCCTATGAACAGCAGAGAAGCACTGACAATAGTGTTTCCCCTGTTGTACAGAGGGTCGCTATGAGTTGGATACTGACTCGACGGCACCTAGCAACAACAACAACAACAACAAGGGGCTGAGGGGGAAAAAATCCTAACAGGAGGGATGGGGGTGGGAACACAGATCAGCAGATCAGTAACCACAGCTCAGTACACACTGCAAGAAGCAACAGCCCCCTCCTCGCTGGGTCCCCCACATGAAGAGCTCCTTGAAGTAGACAAACAGCTCTGTGGTTGTTGTTGTTGTCAGGTGCCATTGAGTCACGTCCGACTCCTGGCGGCCCTCATAGGGTTTTCAGTGGCTGATTGTTTTCGGGATTGTGTCGGGAGTGGATTATCACATCCCTCTCCAGTGTTTCTGGTGCTGGGGACCAAACCCAGTCCTCGGAGAGTGCTAAGCAGCACTCTATCAACTGAGCCACCCTTCAGCCCTGAAATAGCTCTCTTTTTGTTGTTGTTGTTAGGTGCCGTCGAGTTGGTATCCAACTCATAGCGACCCTACATACAACAGGCGAAACACTATTGTCAGTGCTTCTCTGCTATTTATAGGGTTTTCAATGGCGGATTGATTTTGGGGAGTGGGTTGCCGGGTCCTTCTCCCAAGAAATAGCTCTCTAGATACTGAAAAGTATGGATCATGAGTGCGGTCGAGGGGTGGGGCAGTGGATTTAAGGCATCTGGAAGGGTCTCGGGAAAGGCCTGGGGGTGTGAGAGGAGGCGGCCAGTCAGAGGACAGCCCCGCAGGAAGGGTGCTGAGGACTTTGGTCCAAATCCCACAAGCAAAGCGAGCAATGTGGGCCTTCGGGAAGTGCTCTGGACAAGGAGGAGAGAGGCGCAGGTTGTGTGAGCCAGGAGGTCCCATCCACGCCCCCGTAGGGAACCTCGGCTCACGACCCCAAGGCACTGAGGATCCAGAAGCCGCAGTGTGGATGCCCACAGATGGCAGCAGCTCCTTCCTGCCACGGGGTTGGGACTCATTGTCACCCCTCACAGTTATATGAAGATGAGCGAGGAAAGAATAGGGACGCTGATTTTATTCCTCAGAGATGAATCTCAGGTTAGGGAAGTCTCCCGGCTCTTGCTTCCACCAACCGTGTCACACACTCGAGTTTGGCACGTCAAGCTCGCCAGGAGCAACAGGTGGACCACCTCCCGAACCTGCATCTCCAGACTAAACCTGCTAACGGAGCCCGAGATTACAGACGCCGACGAATGTGGACTTTTCCAGCAGCCAAGTGCACATTCTCGAAATATAAAATCTCTCCACTTGTTCTAGGCTAAAATAAGCGTTTACAGTTTCCTGAGATGTTTTGAAAGCGCATCAGCAATTATATTTGAATTATCAAGTCAGCCGAAACTCGAGGCCAGACTGAGTTCCAAGGCTGATCCGCGGCAGCACATTCAGGTCCAGAGGCTGCAGCTGGCCGCGCCGGGGAAGAACGGTTTTCTAAGAGGACAAATTGAGCAAACTGTTGACAGGCCCTTACGATTGAGTATTGTTCTGAGATTAGTTTAAAGAGAAAGAGGGAGGATTTCTCAAACCTCAAAGCGCTTATTAGCCTGGGATATGACTGATAACAGTTCCCATTCCAGGAGTAGAAGTTCAAATCCGTGTGCTCTGGGATGTCTTTGCTCCAGCGGAGCTCCGTTCCAGCACCAGTGGGTCCAAGGAAGGAGCAAGATGAATTCTATTTTTACTACAAATTTCAAGGGGATTACTTCAAAAAGGAAAGAGAAAGCATGCTGTGGCAAGGAAGCTGAAATCAATACCCCCGCGGTGACAGATTCAACTGGAATAAGAAGAAAGTTTATTGTGTATCCACAACAAATTCCCTTGCTCTGAGATGGTATTTGGAGAGAGCATCAATCTGATGGCGCACGCATGCAGGCACAGAGCTACACTCGGGTTGCTTTATCCGGGAGAAATGATAGATTTGGCTCCCCGTGAGTTATCACCTGGCCCCTCTTCTGATCCGTGACAAACACAGGCGAGATGGGGGCCAGAGAAAGCTGTTAGCCCCTTACACCACTTCTGTCTTACAGTGAGAAAGAAAAGAATGTAACTGTGATTGAGAAAGACTCGGCGTCACTGTGATCATTACGTAAATGAACCCAAAGTCTCCTTCTTTTTGATATTTTAGTCCTCTCCCAACTAACAGCAGAACATTTGGCATGTTGTTTTCAAACTGGATTTGGGATTCTAAGCAACTCTGACAGCGACCCATGAGAACAAGTGTTGGCTTAACCAACAAATGTCCCCGACTTTCCGCTTCACAAACTGTTGTTGTTGTTAGGTGCCATCCAGTAGTGTCCAACCCATAGTGACCCTTATAGGGCTTTCAATGGCTGACTGTTTGGGGATTGCCACGTCCTTCTCCCACTTTTGCGGTGCTAGGAGTCGAACTGGGGACCTCAGAGACTGCAGAGCAGGTGCTCTACCAACTGAGCTAAATCCCAGCCCCGAACTATGTTTGTTGTTGTTATTAGGTGCCTTCAAGTCGGGTCTGACTCACAGCAACCCTCAGAGGGTTGTCAATGGCTGATTGTTTCCGGATTGCCTCTGGCGTGAATTGCCACGTCCTTCTCCCATCAAACTATGTTAGTGTGTTTTAATTGGTAAAGACTGATTTAATGAAGAAGTCACAGGTGGTAGATGACTTCATCTTTCGTAGCAATCCATGGAAACGACATGTCTGACCCTCAAAGAGAGAAGGACAGTTCTCTTGACCAGAAGCCAGAGTCTACATTTATTAATCTTTGGGTCCCCTTTGCTCATCTCTGGGGTGTTGTCCCTATCTTACAGAGGTTGTTAAAATCTACCCAGAAATCAAGGTTTGACTGTTGTAACAGTTTCTCTTTTCTTTTTTCTTTTCTTTTCTATTTTTTTTTTCTTTTCTTATGAAAGTTTCTTTTAGGACAAGATTAATCTAGGGACATGGAAAGCTACGCAGTGATCAGCTTTACATAAATAGGCACACTTCGCCAACTTTCTCAGTATTCAGCCTAAGTACTTTGATGAGGCTGCTCTTTCTGAGTTAACTTGGGAGGTAACTGGGGCACTATTTGGCGAAGCCCTGTAAAATAGGTCACCTACCAGGAGTGTAAGAAGAGAAGGCAGTCAAAGGGTAGCCAAAAGCAAGGATGCCTCACAATCCCGAAAGAATAGGGTTTAGTGATTGTTACACAGGGAAACTGTGTCCAAAGACCCTTTCAGAAAGCCGGAGAAAGAAGCCTTTGTTTTCGGCGCGATGGAATCGGCCTCCCTTACCTTCTCTTACACGTCCAGGGATCCTGTGTCGGCCAAGCGCACCATGCAGGGAGGTGACCGTCATGTGATACAGCCTCATAAACACAAAGGCACAAGGCTGGTGTTCTGTTCCCAGCTCCTGCCCTACTTGCTGTGGCACACATGGAACATCACAGGGAACCCTGCTCTGGGCGCGACAGTCCCCGGCGCGGTCGATCAAGCCGGTGGGTCCCCAGGACCCGCTTGGACTCCGAGGCTCTTATCTTCCCATGACCTCCCCCTGTGCCTCCCCAGCCTCACGGTTATTACCTGACTCTCCTCTCTCCTGGCGGGAAATGGATGCGTTTTGATCTCCCCTTCTTTCCGTGAAAATTTTTTTCAGAATGTCCCTCCAGTTGGGTTTCACAAATGTCTGTTGACGGAAGGTCTCTTTTAGAAACTGAGTCAGGCACTGTGTACACAATGAGCGACAGGTACTTCTTGAGGTGGGTTTTACAGCATGAGGTTCCCAGTTTCCAGGCTGACTCTGGGCGATGATCCTTTAAACCCCAGAAATACAATTACACATCATGCCGATAAGTTTAGTAGTTAATGGCAGCCCACTCCCAAAAATCAATCTGCCATTGAAAACCCTATGAACAGCAGAGAAGCACTGACAATAGTGCTGTGCCTGTTGTATGTAGGGTCGCTATGAGCCGGATACCGACTCGACGGCACCTAACAACAACATCACAGATGTAAACTCTCATGTGCTTTTAAGTTACCATGATTTACAATGTTGCTTCCTTCTGTCACTTCAGGTGGTCAGAACATTCAGCCTAGGATTTTCATTAACTGTTTCCACTTAGTAGGAAAAGCTGTAGCTGGGAGGTAAAAGCCCTTGCCTGGCACATGAGGCCCTGGGTGTGATCCCCAGCACTGCACAAATAAACAAACAAACAAAAGCTGACTGTTTATTCAGTTGGTTTTAGTTAGTTGTGCAATTTTTAATAGATGGCAGAATTCAGGGACACGGAGCTTTAGGAGTTGCCCAAAATCAGGCAGAAAATTGTGCCAGAACCAAGGCGGAAATATTTTTAAAGAGCTCACTGACTCCAATTAAAAAACAAGCAATTTTTTTTAAGATGGGTCACAAACTTAGTCTCAACAATAAAAAGAAACAAAAGAATTTTAAATAACAATTGTTAAACAATTTTCACAAAATGACACTTTGTGACAATGTCTTAGCATCAAGTAATCAAAGTCACTTTGTAGTGGTTTCTCAAGTAAGGACAATTCTGTCTCCAAGGACTTCTTTCTTTTCTCTCTTTCTGTCTCTCCCTCCCTCCCTCCCTGTCTCTATCCTTCCTTTCCCTCACTTAGTTCTTTCTACCTTCTCTTTCTTTCTTTCTCTCTCTTTCTCTGTCTCTGTCCTTCCTTTCCCTCCCTCATTTCTTTCTCCTTCTCTCTCTCTTTCTTTCTTTCTTTCTTTCTTTCTTTCTTTCTTTCTTTCTTTCTTTCCTTCTTTCTCTTTCTCTGCCTGTATCCTGCCTTTCCCTCCCTCACTTCCGTCATTCTTTCCTTTTCTCTTTCTTTTTTTCTTTTTTTCTTTTTTTTTTTTTCTTTTCTCTTCCTTCCTTCCTTCTTCCTATCTTCTCTTTTTTTTCTTTGACAGGGTCTCACTGTGTACCCCAGGCTGGCCTCAAACTCTCCATCCTCCAGCCTCAACTACCAGAATGCCAGAATTCAAGGCGTGTCCCAGACCACGTCCTGGCTGCAAACATTTTCAAATGATTACAGCTGGGCTGGGGGAAGGAGTTATTGACATGTAGTGGGTACAGGCTAGAGATAGTGATAAACATACTACAATGCACAGGAAAGCTTCCCACAATAAAGAATTGTCTCACCCCACATATCAAGAGTTCTGAAGCTGATAAACCCTGTGGGCATCCACTTCAGTGCTATACTTACACAAAAATAAATAATGAAGTAAATAAATATAAACAAGTAAAGTAAAATACAGCAAAACAAAAGAAAACAAAAGTGAAAGTGCCATGTTTTGAACAGTAAGGCAATTCATTGTTCCTTCAAAGTATTTATTAGAAATTGGACAATGGTCTAATAGGAATGGAGAGTACCTTGTTTTGAGATTATTGTAGAAGCAATTAGCTGTTTGCCCTAGTTCACAGAGGGACTTCCTGTGGGGCAATTCTAGTGTACAGCTGACATAGCAAAGATGTCTCCAGTATCAGAAAATTCTCAGATGACAAATTTCCTAAGAATGTAAGCTTAGTTTCTTCCCAAGGATCCCTCCTTTTCCCATAATTTTTCTTGCCTCTTTTTTTTCTTCATTGCATATGTCTTGTAAATAAGTTTGGGATAACATGCAAAGAAAATTGAGCCACAGAAAGGCACTCCTTCACCGAGGGTTCGCCATGACAATCTCTTGATTAATCTCTTTCCTTTGCAGATTGAGAAATAAGAATGAGAGAGAAAACCAGGGCTTAGTCCCAGAGCCCTCTAAATGTTTGCATGTTTAAGAAGGTCAAAAAGGACATCCATTAAAGACAGTGATGGACTATATTCGAACTTCTCATAGTTTTACCCCATTCCAGTAAAAGTCTCTTTCCAAAAAAAAAAAAAAAAAAAAACTGGGTCCAGGGAAGGAATGAAAGAACGGAAGATATTTTATTTTCTCTCCTAGACTTTGGCACTGCTTCACTCCTCCTTGTCTGGGGTTGTTTTCATCTTGCCAAGTGCTTTGATATTTGTGAATGTGGCTACATGACTTGAAACAAAAGCCGTGATAAGTCATATTAATTACTCAGCTTGTGTCTTCGGGCTTGACAAGAGAGAAGAGAACTTTTCCTGCCTTAATTTCAGTTGTAAAAGTGAGGGAACCCAGGAGGAGAGGGGAGGTCTGTGTTTTGACAAGCAAAAGCTTTCCAAGTCCCAGCATTCTTCTGTCGAAACCACCAAGGTCTCCTTGCAAGTGAGGTCCTCGCCTCTCCCAGCTCCAGCATACTCAGACAGGGCTCAGGCTGGCCTGGCCCGTGGCTGCTTCCAGGCGGAAGCGTTGGGTATTGGCAGTGTGTCTCAAATGGGAAGGACACCACCTTCCCCTGACAGCCTCTTTCCTTCCTCTCCATTCAAGATGAAAGTCTAATACAGCTGAGGTTCTTATGGTCAGTTACCATTCTTATCGCTAAGTCCCCCAATGAGCTTGTAATATAAACCGGAGTTAAGAGGCATTGTGCTGAATCTTTGGGAGTTCAGAAACACAATGTCCTGGAGGAGAAACCACAGATTAGTGGAATGGGCTGGACTGCAGAATGAAGCAGTAGGCTTGGCTCAGGGTAGGGAGTAAATGCCCAAGTTGCTTATATTTTATTCAACGTATAGGTGCCTTTGAAGTGGGTCTTAGAGAACAGGTCAATATCTTCTATTCAGCTCATGACTTAGAAGGGGGACATTTCCTTTGAAAACTGAGTAGGACACCCCAGAGGGGAAAACAAGGTAAGGAAGATCATCTGGAAGGGCTGGAAAGATGATCTGGTGAGTTGTCGTTGTTGTTAGGTGCCACTGAGTCAGGTCCAACACATAGGGACCCAATGTATGTCGGAACGCAACACTCTCTGACACTGTGCCATGCCCAGCACTATGTCAGTTCTTTTCTGCTATTCATAGGGTTTACAATGGCTGACTGGTTTTTAGGAGTGGACTGCTGGATCCTTCTCCCATTTTTTGCCATGTTGGGGACCCAACTCAGGGCGTCCCAGTGCACAGAGCAGCGCTCCACCAACTGAACTAAACCCGATCTGGGGAGAAGCTGCCAGAACCTCTCTGGGTGGTAACTCCTCTCCCCAGTGTTCCTGGCTTATAGCCTGGTTATTTCTCCACACTCACACCCCAGTCCTTACGGAGGAGACTCGGGCTCAGGGGCCTCTCCATTAGGTGGAGCATTTCGGTGGGTTGGTCCAGCCGTGACAAAACTTCCCCGTCCAGCCTCCCCTCTCACCTGCTGCGTTAAGCCTCTCCCTGCAGCGGTTGGAAGAATTCAGTGTGGTAGGGGGCTCACCTAGCACAGAAAACACCCTGCATCCGAGCCCCAGCTCCACCAAAACACAAAACAGAAGAAAATAACAACAACAAGAAAAATCATCTTGGAATGTCCCACAATAAGCCCCATATCATCATTCCCACATAGCTAAGTTTCTTCCAAAGAAAGATTGCATAGGATTCCATGGATAATATAGAATGACTTGTTGTTGTTGTTAGGTGCCATCGAGTTGGTATCCAACTCATAGCGACCCTATGTACAACAGGTAAAACAGTACTGTCAGTGCTTCTCCACTGTTCATAGGGTTTTCAATGACTGATTGATTTCTGGGAGTGGGCTGCCGGGTCCTTCTCCCAATAGAATGACTTGGACATTCATGATTTCCTTCTAATGGTTTGCTCAGAAGCAATAAAACAAACAGAAAATGAGCCAAAAATAGAATCATAGTGAAGTTGAAGGAAAACAGTAATAACCAAATCCTGGGCCAATGTTCACAGATTCCGTCCTGGAGGGGAGTGTCCACTGAGTTTTCTGGGTCTTAGCTACTCATTTAATTATCACAATGAGCTTAATACCAATGAGGTACAAATGAGGCCACCGAGGGCTGCTAAGTTTCCAAAGGAGGCCTTTTTCACCTGACAGACTGAACTCTCCGCTTGCACGCTGCTGCGTCAGAGTTAAGGGTCCCCGCCATGAGGCCCTGCGGCAATGTTAATATCTGAGCTACCTACTGTACTTTATGCACCTTCCCAATTTCCGACAGAGGTGGACCCATCCGGACGCAAGCAGAGTGCTTGTGTGTTTGTTCAGTGCACGCTCCAGTCACCTGGACCGTGACCCCATCATGGAGGATGGGGACTGAGCCTCTGCTTCCTTACAGGTTCCCCCATTATGCCAGAGCAGCTAAGCCAGCATCACCCTGTAAGCAGCGGCAAAGACTGTGGGAAGATCAGGGAGCCCAGGACCACGAGAGAGGTTCAGGGTCACAGACCAGAATGACTGCCCCCTGGGCTGCCCTGGGGAATTCCTCCCTGGGGGTGTGCTGCGGGACCCTCTGGTTACCTCGCCGTCCTCCACCGGCAGGCCCAGCCTTCTCTGCCACGGGCAGACCCGGGGAGACACAGCTGCTGTGTTTGGACAGGCCGGTTTCGAAATCCGAGCTTGCACACAAAAGGCTTATCACCAACACCAGCCCTGCGCTGACAGCTGTTTTCTTTCCCAGTCCCAGGGCCCTGGAAGGAAGTGAAAAAAAGGCTTGCAGAAGCTCTGGGCTGGAGGCCTTGGCTCCCAGACCTGAAAGAGGACGCACCTACCCTACCGGCTTGCACACGGCCCTGTTCAGTCCCTGCCCTAAAATAAGTACAGGGGAACCGGTTTGATAAACCTATCAGTTTGTCCACACAAGCTGGGGCGGCAGCAAGGACCACAGTATTTCTTGTAATAAAGCAAGGGATTTCTGCACATTGCAAGGACTGATGGTCAAACCCCACAGAAAAGTCACCAGTGTGCCTGACCAGACAACCCACAGGCCACCCGCGTGGGGCCGGCTACAGGAGATCAGCGTGAGGCGGGTGTAGGCGCCCCACAGCCAGTGGATCTGATCAAAAGCAGGGTCTCCTCAGCTGTGTCCATCAAGAGGAAGAGGCTCCGCGGCGACTTCCTCTGGGCCGGGTGTGTTTTGCGCTGGTGAACTGCGCCCCCTGGTGGTCCCAGGACTTCCCTGTTTGCTGTCGGATTCTGAAGGCCACAGCTAGGTCTGGAGAAGGCTGGGCAGTTACAGTCAGAGACATATGGGCCCATATTGGCCAACTCCAGGACCCCAGAAACGTGTATCAAACACCTGCTTTGGACCCTGGCTAATTTCCAGAGTGACCCCCTTGCAAATTCTGGAGAACTGGGGTCCCCAGCTTTGCACTTTGTCCTGTTCGGATTTGGATGTTTTCACACTGTGTCACTCTTTTGACTTAAGAGTCATGGAAAACCCTTAAGTTCTGTATTTTATTTTATTTTATTTTATTCTCCTTTAAAAGTAATTCTGGATGTTTACGTATGAGAACATTTTGTTTTGACGAGATTTCTTTCCTCACTTCCTGTCCACTTGCGCCTCCTCTCTGAGGCTGTAGAGTTGGCAGTGGATCATTTATAGTTAGGTCCTTTGTTCTACATATTTGCTCTCAAGGTAAAGATAAGGTTTCTGGTTTTCCGAGGGCTGAATTCTTCATTCCATCTTTCGGAGCCAGTGTGAATAATTCATGTTGCCGTTCCCACCAGCCACATTTTGTCTGTGACCTGCCACGCGCGGAAAGGAGGTTTTGCCGGTCAGGCAGAGATGAAAACGTTCGGTGACTCGCTCGTCCTTCGGAACGTTCCGCCAGAAGTCACCTCGCAGCCTCAGTCCAAACAGTTTATGAGCTAAATAAGGAGGCATTTTAAATATTTATTTAACAAGACATATTTTAAATAACCTACATATGTAAATAGAGCGTTCTTATCCTGTACCTTACTGCCAGGTCGATTCTTGTGTTCTGATATATAATTAATTACCGCCTGATTCCTCTGTAAACCAAAGCAAGGAACAGTTCGGTGATACCAGGTCACTCATGCCAGCAAAATTGCAATACCTTCTTGTCAGTGGGGTCTGTGGGAGAGAAAATGAGGACGGAACATCTAAGGTGGCAGGGGCTGAAGTGTCTCCAAACCCAAGTTCTTTTCCCAGTTTTATGATGTTGCTTTCTCCTGATTTCCAGACTTTTTATCTGTGCTACCTAGGTGGAAGCCTGCAGCCATAGCACTGTGGCATCCAATCCTGTCAGGTCTTGGAAGCTAAGCAGGGTCTGGCCTGGTTAGTACTTGATGGGAGACCACCTGGGAACACCAGGTGCTGTAGGCTTGAGAGAAGGACCCAGCAACCCACTCCCAAAAAACAATCATTGAAAACCCTATGAACAGCAGAGAAGCACTGATAAAGTGTTTCACTTGTTGTACGTAGGGTCGCTATGAGTCGGATACTGACTCGACGGCACCTGACAACAACAACTAAGTGGGCTTAGAATGTGTATTTTCTAAGTTTAAAACAATCTTAGAAACTATGCAGTGGGTGATCAATGAATTTTGGAATGCACTTACCTAAGGTAGGTACAGGTCATTCACATTTTAAACAACTCTTGTGTGTAGATACGGCAACAGCAGAAATGCCAACCACTTTGGTATTTCTTGGTCACTGAAAATACAAGTATTTTTAATGTTTTAGTAAAACCAATAGTACCATTTTTAATTTTCTGGGAGAAAATAGAGACATACATGCTTTCTTTTTTTTTAATGGACACCTATCTTTTAATATTTCCACTGAGAACTTGTAAAGCATGAAAGTTGTGAACTGCAGATTGGTTATGAATATACAGAGCTCTAATGAAGAACAAGTAAAAAACCTACATACGTGTGGTGGTGGTGTTGTTAGGTGCCGTTGAGTCTGACTCATTGCAACCCTGTGTACAGCAGAATGAAACACTCCCTGATTCTGTGCCAGGCACATGATCTTATTTATATTTAGGCCCATTGTTGCAGACGCTGTGTCAATCAGAATACATAGATAGATAGAGGGATAGATAGATAGATAGATAGATATCTCCAATCTCCTTATATTTAATTTCTGATGACATAAAATGAGTGCATTTTACTTTGGCCCAGTGGTACCAAAAGCGAGTTTCAGTTTATTCATTAATGCCTGTGGTTTACCAGTAGCCCAACTCAAAGTTCTAATTCTCAAATCTGTGAATTAGCCCATCAACTAAATTCTAGCCAGTGGTTATATTATCTTGGCCTGTGACCAAAACATCAGGAAAATGTAGTGTAGAAATCATTTAAAACATTTCACTCATGCCATCATGACATTGTGACTCATTGATTGACTAATCTCTTCAATATCAGTTATTTTTTCATACTTTACAATAGTCTGTGTTCAATTTCCAATGCATCCTTTTGGTGCTGTGCTCAGGAAGAGACATTACAATGTTGGGAAAATAAATAATGGTAACAACCAAAGAAGGTCCATCTTTATGGTTGGGATGATCTGCAGAAGCAATGCTTAGAGGCGGAGCCCATCTCTTCCTTGATGACATCATTTCTGTGCTTAAAACATGTGTCCTTTTTATAGTTAGGAGACGACAACTAGTCAGGTGTATATTAGTAGCAGCTTTTGAACTGAGTGTCTGTGAAGTTACTTGAGGAAGGAAATTCAAGGTTAACAGTGGCTGATCTATTTTTCTTCCAGGTGGTCTCCAACCTGGGGCTGTAAGTAATGACTTTAATCTGCATGGAGAAGGAGAAGAGAAGAAGAAGAGGAAGCAGCAGCATCAGAGGAGGAGGAGGAGGAGGAGGAGGAGGAGGAGGAGGAGGAGAAAGAAGAAGAAGAAGCAGCAGCAGCAGCAGCAGCAGCAGCAGCGGAGGAAGAGGATGAGGAGGAGGAAGAAGAAGGAGGTAAGTTGTGTTGGGGAAGAGGAGAGGAAGAAGAGGAGGAAGAAGAGAAACTTCAGGACCTGCAGGACCCCACTGTGGAAATAGAGAACAAATTAGGAGTTAAGAAAGCATAAGGCAGGATTAGTTGTGGTTCTAAGAGGGTAACATGAAGGATCCTTGTGATAGGAAAAATATTGACTGCATCAATTTCCATATCTGATGTGTTCTACTCTGGTTTTTGCAAGCTGTTAGCAGCAGGAGAAGTGGGTAAAGGATGCCTGTATATTATTTATTACTCCCACATCTAAATCTGTAATTATCTCTAAGTAAAAATTTAATTAAAAAGTCTGGCAAGACTTGCAATCTAATATCACCGAGGCCTTAGGAGTTGAGCATTGTGACCGTGTCACTCAAATCTTCTACAGCCTTGGACAAGCGCTCGGCCCCTCTGAGCTTACGTCTGTGCCTGTTAAATCGGTGTGATGATATCTCCACCACTTGTCACACCAGAGACTGGAGATGAAATGGAAATGAAATAGTGATTATGAACATACTTCTCAACTCCTTGAGTACTATAAGAGAAAGAACTAAACTTTTGCAAACGCTGTGTGCCAGGCTCCAAGCTAAACTAAATGTGTTGTATGGAAAACCTTTTTTTCTTTTTAGTTTAATACATACATATATACATATATACACACATATACATATACATACATGTATATGTATACATATGTATATACGTATATGTATATATGTGTATATATACATATATGTATATACATATGTATATATGTATATGTGTATATGTGTATATATACATATATGTGTATATGCATACATGTGTATATATACACATGTACATATACACATGTATGTATATATGCACATTTATATATTTAATACCATATATATATATATATATATATGTTTTATTTTCTTTTCGTATATTAGTAAATGATGATGGGGTACAGAGTAAAACCGAATTGGATTTTTCCATTATGCATCCTTCACATCACTTCTGGCAACACTTGCATTTGTTTACATTGAGAGTGACCTCTCCCCTTCCTCCCTCCACATTGAGCCTCCTCCCCATCCCATCTTCTCCCATCTTTGCTTGCCTCTGCTAGTTCTCCCCCTCCTTCTTTCTACTCTTTATATTGTCCCTTCTACAATAAGTGTAATTGGGCAATTTTTATATATTAATTTATGCCTAGGATTTCTTTTCCTTTAAGTATGATTCAGCTGCCACATGTGAATGAGAACACAGGGTATTTCTCTTTGGGGGCTTGTGTACATTCACTTAAGATGATGTTCTCCAATTCCATCCACTTAGCTGCAAATGACATTATTCCACTTTTTGAATGCTGAGTAGTATTCCATTGTGTATATGTACCATAGCTTGTTTTGTTTTTTGTTTTGTTTTTTATCCATTCTTCTGTAGATGGGCACCTTGGTTGGTGCCTCCTATATCTGAAGTAGATTTAGAGGAGGAGTACCAAAGAGAAATCCTCACCCTTCGTCACCTCTTTCTCAGGCAATTAAGAGAGTTCAAAGTCAAGGTCACTAGTAAGTCCTACAAAATCTCTGACCTTCAGCTCTGTGAAATTCTAGCTACCCTCTCACTATCCTCTCCTTAAACTCATCAAACCAGATCCTCCATCTCAGCCCCTCACTTCCCTTCCCTTTCCCTTGCTTGATTAATGAGACAGCATCCCCCCCCACACACACACACACATACACACCAGCCAGGCTCCCCACCCTGCAGGGATTTCCTTGGCTCTAGCTGCTTTGTAGAGGACAAGGGAATGAGAATTGCTCCTCTTTCTTTCTCTAGAACATTCTTGACACTGAACCTATAGGACTAGGAAGACAAGAGAGTGTGGGGCTGATGTGTTGAAGGACATAGACAACCCTTCACATACACAGAAGCATATTAACACCCCAGTATATCACACATATTATATTACTTATAATAGCTCCATTATGAATTATATATTATTTATATGCTGTATAAATAATGAGTTGGGGTTTAGCTCAGTTGGTAGAGTGCTGTTCCACATTCTCTGAGGACCTGGGTTCCATCCTCAGCACTGAAAAAAATGGGGGAAGGATGTGGCAATCGGCCACTGAAAACCCTGTGAGGGTCACCATGAGACGGACCCAACTCGATGGCACCTAACAACCACAGTACATAAATAATACACCATTCCTCTTCTTCTCATCCTTTTACAATTGAGGATCTGTTAGTAATCTACTGAGAACATACCACTCTCTTAACATGGGCTATTTAGGAAATATCTATAGACATAGCACCCTGGCATCTGATCCCACCCGATCTCAGAAGCTAAGCAGGGTTGGCCTGGTGAGTCCTTGGATAGGAGACCTCCTGAGAATCCAGGATGTCACAGGCTAGGGAGAAGGACCTGGCAGCCCACTCCCAAAACAATCAGCCATTGAAAAGCCTATGAATAGCAGCAAAGCACTGACAATAGTGCCAGGCATGGCACAGCATCAGAGAGAATTGCTCTGTTGTACATAGATTTGCTATGAGTCGGACTCAAGTCAAAGTCAACTACGAACCACAATTTAGGAAATATGGGGAAGGCAGCACTTCATTGTGGTTTCATCAGGTTTCTTGGAAAGAAAGGCAAACTCCCACACCTGTGAGGCCAGGTGTGTAACAAATGCCAGGGGTGTGGACTGCAAGGAGCTGCTCTGACCAAATCCAACTTAACACGTGCACAGCAGAGGCCTTCCATACGGTCCCACAGTCTGTGCCTTCTGAGAACCACCAGCATTGTCCATCGTAATGATGCCGCTCTGCGGGATCCACTTTCAACATTCAGCATGCAAAGGAGCCTTGGTCACCACATCCAATAAAACCCTCCCAGGCCAGAGCTGCCTTGTCCTCCCTCAGGCCCCAGCAGTAGCCTCCCATCCAGCCCACTTGCCAGCTCTTGATTTCTTTCCAGTCTGTCCTCCGCCCAGAAATCAGTGGCACCCTGAGTACAAACAGGAGATCGTGACTTCTGTCCTCAGCGATGTCCACGTCACTTGGAGGTGAAGCAAACACTCTTACAGTGGTTTGAAACCATTGTCCCTGGCGACATTAGGATATCTTCAAGAAATATTTTATTTATTTATATTTATTTATTTGAACAAGTGTCACTGGCTGGCCCCTATTCTGGATAAAATGTGTTTTCCCAGAATCTGGGAGACCAAAGGTGGCTGTGAGGCTGCAGATGTTCTCACTTGCTTTTGTCATTAGGTGCCATTGGGTCAGGTCTGACTCACAGCAACCCTGTGTCCAACAGAACAAAACCCTACCCCACGCAGTGCCAGGCCCGGCTCCGTGTCAGTGCTTCTCTGCTATTCATAGGGTTTTCAATGGCTGATTGTTTCAGGATTATTTCTGGAGGGGGCTGCCAGGTCCTTCTCCCATTTTTGCGGTGCTGAGGATCAAACCCAGGGCTTTAGAGAGTGCAGAGCAGCGCTCTACCAGCTGAGCTAAACGCCCGTCCCACAAATTAAAGTAGGCTTAAAGATATACAAAGGTAAGACATTTCCAGACACCAAAGACATCAGCCCACTATGTCTCTTCAATTCTAATGCCCTGTTCCCCAAGCGTGGTCATTTGTAACCTGGTCTCAGAGGCCAGGCTGAGCATTTTTCATGCCCACGTGAAGACAGCGCGGGGGAACATCTGTTCCAAATCGCTTCTAATTTCCGTTTATGCTCCGCTGTCCTAGAATCCGTGCAAAGCTGAGAACAGCACTAAGGTACTGTTGGGATTCCCACGGGGTAGACAGTACCCCACACGTGGCCCTTCCCAGAAGCTCATCGCGCCGGGTTAGAATCCTATGGGGCAAGATAGCCATGGGTCACCTTTGCTCTGCATCCAGCCATCTCGCTCTTCCCCCTCCCATCGAGTGGGCCAAGATGGCGCCCGAGGTCTGGTAGCATCTCAAGCCTTCCTGGTGCCTGATTGGTCGGTTCTGATCCAGCCCTGTTCCCTGATTGGCTGGCTATCAGGCTATATAAACTCCAGAGCTCAGCAGCCATTCTGAATACCATCCCAGAGCTTACCGCGTCCTTGCGGTTCCTGAGGAGCCCGAGGCCGTTTCCTCGCCTGCCTAGCGGAGCCCTCAGCCTTCCTCCGACTGCCTTCGTCATCCTTCAGCCCGCCTGCTGCTTCTACCCGACCCCGACTTCTCCAACGCCGGGTATCCGGGTGTCCTACACGGACCCCAGCTTCTCGAGGGGAGACTCCGGGAGTCAAGCGCAGGCCCCGGAAGTGGCGAAAGCCATGAACCGGAAGAGCAGCGACACCCGGAGGCTCTGCCCAGGCGGCAGAGGCAGCACTGAGCCCTCCCTTCTCCAGCTGCCCTCGCCCTCCTTCCTGAGTAACCCCGTCCTCCTGCCCTGTGTGTGACGCTCTGTCCTCCGCCGCGGCCTCGCCACCAGGTGCGGCGTCCAGGCGCCACCTCCTGCTTCACCCACAGCGCAGAGCGAGACCCCAGGGAGAACCCGACGGTGAGCCTGCGTCCAGCAGAGCAGAACCCTGCCCGACACCGGGCCAGGCCCGGCTCCATGGCGGTGCCCCTGCTACCCACGAAAGTGCCCCAAAGCCCTCGTCCTCCCTTGCAGTTGCTAACCGAGCACGCGGCGCGGTCCCCACTGTGCGCCCAACGTCACTTCGCTGGAGGAAGTAAATCCAGTTAGAGGAGCGGGGAGCACATGGAAGCCGCTGTGTGCGCGGGAGAAGCTGCGCCTGCGCATCTTTCGCCGCTGATTGGGCTGGAGATGGAACGTTCCTGAGACTCGCAGGCAGAGCCCGGCACCGTCGTGGGAACATCTGCTGCTCTGTGAGCGAAAGCGCTTCCGTGGGGTGAGCGAAGATTTTTATTCTAATTGGATTTGTAGTTAATTCCAGACAAAGCAGAGATTCTTTTTGCTGATACAGCTCACACTTGGGGTCCCTGGACCCCTGCTCCAAGCTCGCATTTCCGCAGTATTAGCCACATGACAGACACTGAAAGGAGAGCGCTGGTTTGAAGACAGGGGGTCACCCTCCTCTGCACGTGCCAGTATGTTGTTGTTAAGTGCCATCAAGTCACACTGTGTGAATTTTATAATGTATCAATGGAAAAAAACATATACATACAAACACATGCCAGGAAAGTAAGGAAACAATCTAAGATATTAACGACACTTAACCCTGAGTGGTTGGAAGGAGCATGGGTAATTTTTACATCTTCTTTACTGCATTCTATACTTTTTAATTGATCTATTGTTGTTAGGTGCCCTCAAGTCCGTATCCAACTCATAGTGACCCGACGTACAACAGGCGAAACACTATTGTCACTGCTTCTCTGCTATTCATAGGGTTTTCTATTGCAGATTGATTGTTGGGAGTGGGTTGCCAGGTCCTTCTCTCAAGCCTATAGCACCTGGTGTTCCCAGGCAGTCTCCCATCCAAGGACTAACCAGGCCTGACCCTGCTTAGCTTCTGAGATCTGCCGGGATCCGATGCCACAGGGCTACAGCTACAGGCAAATAATCTATAGTGAAGATAATATTTCTAGAATCAAGACCAAAACTTGTAAATAAACGAGTGACATTAAAAGGGAAATAAAAGCGAAAAGAGGAGTTCAGTCACTTGAAAATTTCTTACGAGAATTTTCAAATCATTTGCTTATTTGCATTTTATTCTGGCAGGATATTATTCTGCTAGGACTCAGCCAAAAAGGTCATTAATTTAAATTTACTTCTCTTCTTTCTCTAGATGATTATCTTCAATTGCTGTACTACAGGTCTCAGTTGGATGATCCACTGTGCATTTGGAGTACAGGTAATCCCTGACATTTGCACAGACATAAGGTAGCACTAACAGCAGTTGCCTGGATTCAGTGCCACCCTCTGCTGAGAAAAATAAGTTTATATTAATCTTTCTAGTTTCCCCTGGATGAGTTGTCTGTGGATGAGAGACACAGCTCTGTACTTGGTGCAAACTTGAACTCCAGACCCTCTGGGGATCTGGGAATCCAGGGCTGCAGTCGGACCGGTCTACAAATTATCAAGATGAGGTGTGAGGTGGGCCAGCTGCCTCCTGGCTTCCTTGCAGGTGGGGGGCTCATGTGAGCCCCAGAAGGGATGTTTACAAAGCCACTGTGTTCGGAGTGGCTCCTCGAAAATTCATATTGAAATGAAATTGGCATTGTGATGCTATGAGCGAGTGAGGCACATGGGAGATAATTAGGTCAGGAGGGCTTGGCGCTGGAGAATGGATTAATGCTGTTATCACTGGAGTGGATTAGTTATCTCAAGAGCGGGACCTTGATAAAAAGCAGTTCAGCAGGATTTTCCTATCTTGTCCTTTCTCCTGCCAGGGGACGTGCATTGTGAAGGTCCCCACAAGATTCCAGCTACATAATCTTGAGCTTGTTCCCCTCTGGGTCCACGACTCAACCTCCATTACTCTATTAATGTTGTTGTTAGGTGCTGTTGAATTGGGTCCAGCTCATACCTATCCTGTGTCCAACAGAACGAAACACTCCCTGATACTGTGCCATGCCTGGCACTGTGTCAGTGCTTCTCTGCTATTCATAGGGTTTTCAGTGGCTGTTGTTTCAGGAGTGGGCTGCCAGGTCCTTCTCCCAAACCTACAACACCCATTATTCCTGGGCCGTTTCCTATCCAAGGACTAACCAGTCCCTACTCTGCTTAGCTTCTGAGATCAGACAGGATTGAACACCAGGTAGATATGTCTTTAGACTCTATTACGGCTTCAGACTCTATCAATAGCAGCCCAGAACTTAGAGGATAGGTGGTAAAACCTGGCTCCCTCGATTCACCTGTGGAACACACCTCAATATATCCAAGGTTATGAGATAATAAGAAACAGGAATTTACGGCTGCCTTTCTTGCTCATGTCTGAGTTCATCCTACTCTGAATAGGTCTTAATTGTGTCGGAGAAATTTAGACTTTCATAGGGAAAACTTATTCACTGAAACTGTAACTTCTATTGTAAGTACTGAAAAAAGATTTAAAGTCAAGTTTACTTTACATGTGGTGAGCTTAATTTGAAGTTAGAGTATTACTTTTTGAGGCAATAAACCCTACATCATTCTTAAAGTGTGATTGGCTGGTTCTCAATGTCTATCTGTAAAACAAGTTGCCCCAGAGAAAATCCATATGTTCTAGAAAATATTTAGCCTATGATTTTCTGAACTTAATGCCTTCTTTTGCCTAATTTCAAACTTGAAATTATTCTCTATGTAGGTGATACAAAATTTAGCTATCTTGTTAACAGTTGCTTCTTAATGGTTAGAAGGTACTTTTTTTTTTTTGAATAACCATACCACCCTGGCACCTGGCATCTGATCCCTTCAGATCTCAGAAGCTAAGCAGAGTCTGGCCTGGTTAGTCCTTCGATGGGAGACCTCCTGGGAACACCAGATGCTGTAGGCTGGGGAGAAGGACCTAACAGTGTATTCCTGAAACAATTAGCCATCAAAACCCCTATGAATAGCAGAAAAACCCTGACATAGTGCTGAGCTTGGCACAGTGTCTGGGAGTGTTTCCTTCTATTGAACATCAGGTTGCTGTGAATCGGACCCGACTGAACAGCACCTAACAATAACAAACTGTGTGCCAGGTACTGAACTCCGAGTTTATAGCTCTTCCTGACTTCTGAGAGCTAGACATTTTCCCAAAAATATTACATCGTCTTTTATAGGGGACCCCTAAATATGCTTTCTGTCACCAATCATTACTGCATTGTGTTACTTTGATGGCGATATGTATATTGATAATGAGTTGTACATGTTGACAAATCTTAACCTAAGTATCGATCTCCATATTGGGTCATGACTAGCCTGTGTGAGTAGACTCATAGGCAGATGCCCATCTAATTATTTTTTAAGCTAATAATGTGTTCTTGTTAGTCTCCAACTATGTTTGAATTGTCATCATCCAAAAATTCAAGGAGTTAAATGATTATATTTACATGGAATCTGCTGAATTGCAAAACATATAAAACACAACCTGAATAAGTATGCTGTAGCCACACAATAATGTGGGTATTTCATAATAATGTGAGTATTTCATAATAATGTGAGTATTTCAGGGTAGAGACGTGTCACCTTGAGAGGACAGGAAGAGTAGAGAATGGGAAACAGTGTATAGCACAATTTGTTGTTGTTGTTGTTAGGTGCCGTCGAGTTAGTCCAACTCATAGCGACCCTCATAGGGTTTTCAATGGCTGACCTTTTTGGGATTGCCTTGGGAGTGGATTGCCAGGCCCTTCTCCCATTTTTGCAGTGCTGGGAATTGAACTCAGGACCTCAGAGACTGCAGTGCTGTGCTCTACCTACTGAGCTAAATCCCAGCCCTGTTAGCACAATGGGGTGTGGTAAACATTGAAGGTTCTGATATTAGTCAAGAGGGCCAGGGACGCATATAAAGTCACCGGCTCCCTAGGCGAAGGCAGTTGGAAAGGGAACAAAAGCAAAAGCATGGAGTTACTATACACAGCATCTTCTGAAGACTCTGAACTATGAGGAAAACATTATATGTGTTTTATCTATTTTTAGTTTAGAGTAGAGCAGGTTCCACTGTGTGGTTCTGGGCGTGTCACAACTTCTCCAGATGTTGGTTTCCCCAGGGGGCTGTCGATAATAACAATGCTGATCTCAGGGAATTGTTGAAGATTTTTGGTGAGGCAGCTCGTAAAGGGATAATCCTAGGCATGGCACTGTGAGCCCCACTCACATTTCATGAATTCTCCACCTGTGCGATGGAGCAACAGGGTAGGCAAAGGAAATGCTATAGACTAACGGTGAGTCACAGAGGTCTTCTCAAAGAAATCCAATTCCATTAGCTTGGTTTTGAAATCTGCTGTATAGTAGAGAGGAAAGAAAAATCTGTTATGTTTATGACTTTGTGATATATTTTTCATGAGGAAGATTATAAACTTACAAGGGAGTCCTCAAATTTGGAGGGTAGAGAACCTGCCCCACCCCACTGCAATCCCCTTGTTTAACTGGAAGCTTCCCTTCCTCCTCTCGTGCTGACTTGTGGACCTTTGTGAAGAAAATCTTTCCTCGACTAGGAAAGCAGCGTTACTGCTTTTAAATATCCACTAGCAAGAACAACAACAAAAACAACAGCAGAGCATTGTGAGTAGGAAAAAAGGAAGTAAGACTCTGCAAACACTGCCTTTGTAACCCGGAGGTCACTGATCACTGACACTTTCCAAATGGGACCCCAGTCACGGCCAGCTGGTGGGAACAGAAAATCCAGCGTGAACTCGATCCAGCGCACCACCAAATTCAGCACCAAACACAGTGCGCTTCAACACCCAGGCGCTCGTTACTTAATCTTCACAGGTGTCTGTTCCTTTGTGGGGCTTTGCTTTGAGGTCATTTTGGCTTAAAAAAAAGTTTGTGTTTTTATTCTGAAAGGGGGAAGTCTGAGAGACAGGAGTGACGCCAGCATTCCCTCATAGGCTGCCCTTGCTTCAGGTGGTGGGCGCGTGTCATTACGGATGGTCCTGTGCTGTCATCCAGCCAGGCCTGGCCTGAGGGCACGAGGGAGCCCGCGGTAACCTGAGTGAGCCCAGGAGCACCTGCAGGTCCCACGGGGTGGCGGGGGGAGGCGGGGGACAGGTGCCCCTGGAAGCTTCCCCAGCCTGTTCCTGCCTTTAACGGCTTCAGCTCATTCTCCAGGGTCTGCACGCAGCTCCGGCTTTCATCCAGATGGGGGTTTTCAGATTCGAAAGAGGAGTGGGCGAGGTCAAGGGACTTGAGGCCTTGGAGCCCAAGAAGCAAAGAACACAGCACAGCTTTCCTCGGCTTCTAGATACTTCTCTGTGTGCCTGACACCCAGCCACCTGTCAGAGCTGGGCTCACTGGCTCTCAGGCACCCGTGATTTAATTAAAAATAAAAGTTTTCTTCCCCTAGAACATTGCCTGCCTCCCTCCCTTTCTTCCTTCCTCCCTTCCTTCCTTCCTCCCTTCCTTCCTATTTCTTTCTTTCTCTTTCTTCCTTCCTTCCTCCCTCCCTCCCTTTCTCTTTCTTTTTCCTTCCTCCCTCCCTCCCTTCCTTCCTTCCTCACTCCCTACTTCCCTCTCTCTCTCTCTCTCTCTCTCTCTCTCTCTCTCTCTCTGTCTCACAAGATGTTTAAAGGACCTTGACGTTGCAATTGAGAAAAGAGCTTGGCACTTGTCTGCTGAGGTCGGTAGCACCCTTCCTTGTGCTCTCCGGTTAGTAAAGGGTTAGACTTGAAGCTGGGCTCCAGGACAGCTGCCCAGGTAACCTCCTCCTAATCCATTTTTAACGCCAGCTGTGGCCTGTTGCTCGGAGCTGGGCTTTCATCTCCTCCACTGCATCTGGCTGAGCCCATATTGACATTCTCGGCTGCGCAAAAGGCCTCCCCCTTTCCTTTCTTCTTTGTTTTTCTCCTTCCCTCCCTTGACACGTTGCTTTGAGGATAACAGAATAACAGATCTAGATCGGGAAACCGCAGACGTCTTTCCATGAGAGGGGAAGAAAAATAAAAGCACAGGCGTGTTGAGTAGGGCGATCTCCCCCCAGGTCACACTTGCAGATGGTTTTTCTCTTCCTTCCCTCGTCCTTCAGCCTTTCCTGCTCTCTGCCTGGCCCTTCCTGTTTCCTCCTTCCAGCCTTCCCTGCCTTGTCATGCCCGCTTCCTCCTCTTCCTCTTAATGATCTGTCTCTACTTCCTTTAAAACACACTTCTTCCTTCATCAAGGCCTCAAAGGCTGCCCAGCTTTCTGATAAACAGACTCGGTAACCTCACACACTGCAATCTGATGTCTTCAGCACTGGCAAACGTTGCTGGCTGTGTAAACATTTCCAGCAACGAGTCAAGGGGTTTGAAACCAGGAACAGGCAGCTCCCACCTCGGACAGCCTCAGGGAAACACTGAGAAGACCCCTCGTTTCTTACAAAGACAAAGCTCCCCACTTTCTGGGACCTGGAATCCAGCGCAAACGCCTCTGGACACGATTAGATTTCTGCCCTTGTCTTTTCTCGCCCACTGACATGGGTGCTTCCACAGGGGATACTCAAGATTCTGGAGGCCTGGCTAAGTAACTGTAAAGCCAGACTTGCCTGAGAAGGAACTCAGTCCATAGAGTCGGGACCAAGGCATCTCTCTTGTAACTATTTCAGCCTTCTGCATGTGGTATCCTTTGGAACTTACCTATGTATGTCAAGGGTCTGATCTGATTGACATAGTCAATGAGCACTAAGTGTTAGGATTCTGCATACAAATTTTACTCAACAGTTTAAAGGGGAAAAATGTATTCAGGTTTCTCAGTCTAAATGTGGCAGAACTAGAGTTGGTCACTAGGGAGAACCTCACGTGTCTTTCAGCTTGTAGTGCTGTGGAGGACGTATGAGTTGCTGTGATGCTGAAAGCTATGCCACTGCTATCTCAGATACCAGCAGGGCCACCCATGGTGGGTAGGTTTCAGCTGAGCTTCCAGACTCAGACAGACTAGGGAGAAGGACCTGGCAGCTCTCTCCCAAAGCAATTAGCCATTGAAAACCCTATGAATAGCAGAAAAGCACTATCAGATATAGTGAGGGAAAATGAGCCTCCCAGGCTGGAAGGCATTCAAGAAACAGCTATGGAAGAGTTGCCTCCTCAAAGTAGAGTGGACCTTAAAGACTAGAATGGAGTAAAGCCCTTGGGACCTCCTTTTGCTGATGTAACACAGCTCAAAATGAGAAGAAACATAGTGGCTGCAACAATGGGCTCAAACATAAAAAGATCATGTGCGTGGTACAGTGTTAGGTAGTGTTTGGTTCTGTTGTACTTAAGGTCACTGTGAGTCAGACCTGACTTGATGGCACCTAACAGTAACACTACCCCTTGGAGAACTATTGAGAGAAAATGACATAATCAGTTCAAAAGATGATGAAAAAGGAAAAAAAACTCCATGTAAAGTAAATATATTCTCCTACACATCAGCTATACTGAAAGTGTTTCCACTTGTTAAATAAGTATGAAGAAAATGCAACCATTGCTGTCAGGTGTATGAAGTATCAGATGATGAACCCACACAAGAACAGGGTTGGACAGAAAATTGAGGTGAGGTCTGGGTGTTGCTCCGAGCCTGTGGTGTTCATTATTCTCTCCGTAAAGAGTGTGGGGTCCAGAGATTAGCATTTCATATTTCCACATGCTTGAGCGTTTTTGAACACCATTAACGGTGCCCACAGAAAATGCAGGTCACACTGACTATTTAGACTACACTTGCCAGCTCATATTTTCGAGACCTCACTTCTATTTTTTGCGAGCTAAAATCTTGCAGGTGGTAAGGGGGTAGATGCAAATATCACACTGTGAATATGAGCCAATTAACCAACAACCACACTTTATGAGGTTGCAACCGCCTAATTGTTTTGTGTCTGCAGCTAATTATTTCTGGGAGATATTTCTGCATATGGAAAAGGAATCGGTTATTATAATTGAGTCTACGGCCAAACAAAAGTTCTGCTGTAAGTACATGAGGGCCAAAAGGGCACATCTTCCCTCTGTTTCCTAAAAGTTCCATAAATCACGTTGGGCCCATGGATTCTAAATGAATGCCAACTGCTCATGGTGACGTGATTGTAAGGATTGGGAAACTGATTGAATAGTTGGTTGCAGTGTATGGCATCAAGGATACAAAATATCAACAAATTCTAGGTAGTCGGTATTGTTATTAGGCCCCTGATTTAAGGCATTCTTCAGCTGACACCCCCTAACCCACTATCTCTATCTTAAAGTTTGAAAATTATGGCCCCACTAAAGTGTATGACTTACCAAAAACCCACAATGCTATGAGGTTTAAGTCTCAAGATGCACAATATATGAGCTGGTGGATCTCATAATAGGCCCTGATCTTCCTTGATTTCTGATTTCAGCTATTGGAGCAGTATATGTCAAAGAAAATGTGCTTATTAAGATCCACGCATACCAGGCCTAAGGGACTTGTGACAAATTAATTTTATAGCAAGAGGCTAAACTTGTTCTTATAAATTGCCCTGTTCAGACCAAGTCATGGCCCAGTATGCAGTTTTATGCAGATAGATTTTATTTTTGTTATTATTGCAGCTGCTCATTGATATTTTAATGCAGGTTTTTATTGAGTTATGCCCTGAGGCTTTTTAAATTGAGGGTTCAATTATTTCTAAAATCTAATAATTAAGTAAATTAATGAGCCTAGTCAGAAACCTGGCAACCTGATCGCAAGGATTAGGCACAAAAAAATATTAACGGGAGGTAATTTCTTCCCTTTTTACTGGAAACTCTTGTAAAATATTTTAGACTGTTCTTTATAGATACTCGAGAGAAGTCTGGCACTGAGATCCACAAATAAGCCAGTGCCCAGATGCATCTCTTGGAGAAAGAGTTTAACACAGATGCGGATGGGCAGGGCAGGCCTTGGGATCTATGTCTTCCCCCTTGCCAAAGCAATTTTGAGTGCCTCTGCCTACAATCTGCAGAAATACAGAATAGATGGCTTTCATGTCTGTTCATTTAAAGATATTAATGGGTAAATCGTGACATATCCAGAGGCATGTGGCCATTATGGACACGCAGAAACCACCAAATGAGGGGAAAGTTGCAGAGGTTCTGCATGTCAACTCCAAGATGCCTGCAGACTAGAATCCACACTGGGAGGTTAGCTGCCCTCCAGTCAGGTCTGACTCATGGCGACCGTCGCAGGGATTCAATTGTATTCTGGATTGCTTCGGGACTGGATTGTCATGTCCTTTTCCCATATTTGCACTACTGGGGGTGGTGGTGGTGGTTGTTAGGTGCCATCGAGTCGAGTCCGACTCATAGCGACCCTATGTACAGCAGATCGAAACACTTCCTGATTCTGTGCCAGGCAAATGATCTTATTTATGTTTAAGCCCATTGTTGCAGACACTGTGTCAATCCATCTGGTAGAGGGTTTTCCTCTTTTGCATTGACCTGCCACTCTCCCAAACATGATGTCCTTCTCCAGGGATTGATCTCTCCTGACTACATGTCCGAAATATGTAAGACGCAGTTTGGCCATTTTTGCTTCCAAGGAGCACTCTGGTTGTACCTCTTCTAGGACAGATCTGTTGGTTCTTTTGGCAGTCCATGGTATATTCAATAGACATCTCCAGCACCACAATTCAAAAGCATCAATTCTTTTTCTGTCTCTCTTGTTCAATGTCCAGCTTT
>VMDO01004987.1:0-31610 GCA_007922755.1 Pedetes capensis | reverse complement strand
GCTGAAAATACCATGGCATGAGTCAGACGCACCTTCGCCTTCAATGTGACATCTTTGGTTTTCAATACTCTAAAGAGATCTTTTGCCACAGCTTTTCCTAGAGAAATGTGTCTTTTGATTTTTTGACTGCAGTTTCCACAGGTGTTGATTATAGAGCCAAGCAAAGCAAAATCTTGGACAACATCAATCTTTTCTCCATTTATTGTAAAGTTGCGTGCTGACCCAGTCGTAAGGATTTCTGTTTTGTTGATGTTTAGTCGTAACCCATATTGAAGGCTATGATCTTTGATCTTCATCAGTAAATGTTTTAAATCCTCTTCACTTTCAGCAAGCAGAGTTGTGTCATCTGCATAATGCAGGTTGTTAATGAGTCTTCCTCAAATCTTGATGCCACATTCTTCCTCATAAAGTCCAGCTTCTCGGATTATTTGCTCCGCATATAAATTGAAGAGATAGGGTGAAAGTATACAGCCCTGACGCACACCTTTCTCAACTTTAAACCACTCAGTGTTTCCTTGTTCTATTCGAAGAACTGCCTCCTGGTTCATGTACAGATTTCTCATGAGCACAATTAGGTGTTCTGGTATTCCCATTTTCCAAACTGTTATCCATAATTTGTTATGATCCACACAATCAAATGCTTTTGCATAGTCAATAAAACATAGATAGACATCTTTCTGATATTCTCTGTTTTCAGCTAATATCCACCTGACATCAGCAATGATGTCCCTAGTTCCCCACCCTCTTCTGAATCCCACTTGATGTTCCGGTAATTTCCTGTCTATATACTGCTGCAGTCACTTCTGAATGATCTTTAGTAGAATTTTGCTCGTGTGTGATATTAATAATATTGTCTGATAGTTTGCACATTCAGTTGGATCCCCTTTTTTAGGAATAGGCACAAATATGGATCTCTTCCAGTCAGTTGGCCAAGTAGCTGTTTTCCAGATCTGTTGGCATAAACATGTTAACACCTCCAGTGCTGCATCTGTTTGTTGAAACATCTCTGTTGGTATCCCATCAATTCCTGGAGCCTTGTGTTTCACTAGTTCTTTCAAGGCAGCTTCCACTTCATCCTTCAACACTACTGGTTTCTCTTCATATGCAACCTCTTGGAATGGTTGGTCATTTACCAATTCTTTCTTGTATAATGACTCTGTGTATTCTTCCCATCTTCTTTTGATGTTTCCTGCATCATTTAATATTTTCCCTATAGAATCTTTCACTACTGCTACTCAAGGCTTGAATTTTTTCTTCACTTCCTTAAGCTTGAGAAACACACAGCATGTTCTTCCCTTTTGCTTTTCTGCCTCCAGCTCCTTGCACATGTCATTATAATATTTGTTTTTGTCTTCTCGAGCTGCCTTCTGAAATCTTCTGTTTAGTTCCTTAACTTCATCATGTCTTACTTTTGCTTTAGCTGCTCTCTGTTCGAGGGCAAGGTCCAGTGTCTCTTTTGACATGTAATTTGGTCTTTTCTTTTTTTGTTGTCTTTTTAAGAACTTTTTGCTTCCTTCTTGAATGATATCTTTTATGTCATGCCACAACTCTTCTGGTCTCCTGTCATTTGTGTCTAATGCATTAAACCTATTTTTGAGGTGTTCTCTGAACTCAGGTGGGATATACTCAAGGTCATACCATGGCTCTCGTATACTTGTTCTCATTTTCTTTAGCTTCAGTTTGAACTTGCATATGAGAAGTTGATGGTCTGATCCACAGTCAGCACCTGGTCTTGTTTTGACATTTTATACAGAGCTTTTCCATCATCTCTTTCCACATATGTAGTCAATTTGATTTCTGTATGTTCCATCTGGTGGAGTCCATGTGTAAAGTCTCCGTTTATGATGTTGAAAAAATGTATTTGCAATGAAAAGGTCATTGGTCTGACAAAATTCTATGATGCGATCTCCAGCTTCGTTTTTGTCACCAAGACCATATTTTCCAACTACTGAGCCTTCTTGTTTGTTTCCAACCTTTGCATTCCAGTCACCAGTGATTATCAGTATGTCTTGATTGCATGTTTGATCTATTTCAGATTGCAGAAGCTGATAGAAGTCTTCCCTTTCTTCATTTGTGGCCTAGTGGTGGGGGCATAAATTTGAATAATAGTCATATTAACTGGCCTTTCTTGTAGGTGTATGGATATTATTCTATCACTGACAACATTGTATTTCATAACAGATCTTGAAATGTCTTTTTTGATGATGAATGCAACCCCATTTCTCTTTAGTTTTTCATTCCCAGCATAGTAGACCATATGATTGTCTGACTCAAAATGGCCTACGCTGGTCCATTTTAGCTCACTGATGCCTAGAATGTCAATGTTTATGCACTCCATTTCTCTTTTAACAATTTCTAATTTGCCTAAGTTCATACTATGTACATTCCATGTTCCAATTATTAATGGATGTTTACAGTTGTTTCTCTTCATTTTGATTCGTGGCACATCAGCAAGTTGAGCACCCTGGGGCTTTATTCCATTTCTGTCATCACAGTAGACTCTACTTGGAGGAGGCAACTCTTCCCCAGTAGTCTTTTGAGTGCCTTCCAACCTGGGGGCCTCATTTTTGGGCACTATATCTGACAGTGTTTCTTTGCTATCCATAGGGTTTTCAATGGCTAGTTGTTTCGGGAGTGGCTCGCCAGGTCCTACTCCCTAGTCTGTCTTAGTCTGAAAGCTCAGCTGAAAACCTGTCCACCATGGGTAACCTTGCTCATGTCTGAGGTCACAGTGGCAGAGCTCTCAGCCTCATCACAACACACAAGCCCCTACAGTGCGGCAAACTGACAGATGTGTGGGGGAGTGGGGGTGGAGGTTTCTTAAAAATATACAAAAGAAGAACTACTGACCATCTCTGACTTACAATGATTCCATTTCTGGCTTTTCAGCTTTTTGATGGAACGAAAGCAATATCCATTCAGCAGAAATGAGATTTTGAATTTGGGTCTTGTCTTGAGCTAGCAATGTGGTTTGACACTCTTCTTGGAGGCTGAGGGATAGGGGTGAGCCACAAATCCCCATCAACCACAAGGTCACAAGGGGAAACCATCAGCACTCTCCCATGTGTGGTGTGGCTAAGCTATGATGGTCAGTAGGCTGGGGGTATTTGATGTATTTTTGCCTTATCATATTTTCAACTTAGGCTGGATTTATTGCAATAGCTCCCCACTGTGAGTTAAGGAACATCCGAGCACTACTTCTACATTACTCTAGAGAATAATTTAGTAATTAGCTTCTACTTTTTCATGCTGTTGCTTCACTGCTAGGGCAATGCCTTAGGTCTGCTGGTCTGGTTTTCCGAATCCAGCCTGAGAAAGAAAATTACTTCTTTGTTAGAGAGGCCACTACATTTACACATAAGCCATGTCGCAAACTGAGCTTTTCGCTCTGGTCTCTGCTCCTGATTTTGGCTTTGGTCACCTGTAGGATTGGCTTCACGTCTGTTAGTTAGCTTTCTCCTACTGAGATAATCACCTTGTAAAGAAGAGAGCTTCATTCCAGCTCACAGTTTCAGAGAGTCCAGTCCAGGACACGTTGACCCTGTGGCTTGTGGTCTGTGGCAAGACAATTCATCACGGCAGGAGCTCGTGGTACAGAAAAACTGGATGCTTCAGGACCAGGATGCAATAAAAAGGAGGATGCAGAAAAGATGTAGAAAAAGGAAGAGACTGGGTCCCACATTGCTCATCGAGGGCATATTCTTATGACTTTAAACCTTGTGCTAGGCTCTGTCTCTCAATACTACCATTCTGGGAAAAGAACTTTTAACATGCGGGCTTTGGGGGGACATTGAAGATTCAAACTATAGCAAGGCATCGCAGTGTCCTCAGTGCCTGGTCTTCCAAAAGTTCCCCTGAGCTATGTCTCCTCCACCTGCTGGATTCTCTGTGCTGGGTCTTCTGTTTGACCCATACCTGGAGAGATGACTGGACTCTGAGACCAGGTTTCAAGTCCTTGTACAGCATCTTGACATGATGGGTGCTCACCTGAAGAAAATGTGGGTTTAAAAAGTAGATGACACATGCACCTTATTTTTCTAACCTTTGTATCTTATTTTATACCCTTCTGCTCTTCATTGCGGACTAATGTTCCATAGAATCAATACCTCAATGCCAATATGCAGAAACCAAGATCCAGGTCCCTTGAGACTTGTGTGTGATCTCCCAGCAAGTAAGGGCCAGCCTGGAATATCCCATCTGGGGGGTAATGGATGGCCAAGTTGTTTCCACATTAATCCACGCCTCTCACTATTCCACACTATCAAGTATGATTCAGTTTCACACCAAGACACAGAAAACTACGAAAGGACTCTTTATGAAAGGTTGTGGTGAAGACCAGGTGTGTTCGTTATTCACACAGGACATAATTATCGAAACCAGTGTTCCAGCACTTTCACAATTTAAAAGCGCCTATAGGCTTGAGTGAATTCTTTATTGAACAAAGGGTGTTTTGTCCTGGGAGATTCCAACAGGATAAAGCCAATGAAGTGGAAATTTTTTTCCATAAGAAAACCCAGTGATGAAACTAAAAATATGGCTAAGACTTTAAAGGTCAAGTGAAAAAAAAAACCACATAAATATAACAAGACATGGAACACAGTGCATAGATGCTGAAATATAGCAGGAGGATTTTTCTGGAGCCCCCCAGTCCTACTGGCCTTATCCCGAATTGTGCTGTGCCTTGGTTCTTCCCCGTGTTCTTCAGTAGCCGGGGTATAGGACCTAATACAGATGCTTGGCTGGAGGACAGTTGACAAGGATGGAGGTGGAGAATCCAGCCTCGTAGCTGAAGGTCTCAGTCTAGTAGAGGTAACACTGCAACCAGAAAAGAAAGTGTAATGAGACAGCAGGATCGCATCCTTCAAGGCAGGGGAATCTCTAACTAGCTCTGTGATTTGGGTCATGTCGTGTGACTAATGTTGTTTGACTCTCAGTTGCTTCATCTGTAAATCAGGAATAATGCAACTCACCAACTTTGATGTTAAATTAAATATGGTATCAAGTTTCTTGCAGGAAAAGATGTTCAGTTGAACACTTCCTCTTTTATACACTGCTGACCACAGTAAAATATGTCCTTCCCAAATTAGTACACACTGGAAAGTAGAAACTAGGTGGATGTGATTTTTTTTCCTTATAGGATCTGAGAACGTCATGTTTAAGTTTCCATTGTTACCTCTCCTGACTAAGTAGGAGAAATGGTGCTCTTTCCTCTCTGCCATATCATGGACGCTCTTCCTAATATGATGTGGTCCACAGGGAATAATGTTCACAACTGGATTTTTGCCCATATTTTCTACACTGTGGTACATAATAAAGATTTAACCACAGGAATCATTAGCCAGGAAATTCAAGCAGTGTCTTGTTTTTGCTTGGATTACCTAGATAATTAGACCAATGTACACTTGGTAGCTAAAATTTGTTGTCAACTTGTTCTTACAGTATAATGTCAGTGGAGAATAATGTCTGGTAAGAAATCTATGAGAATATTTTTTTTCTCTTCTCTGATCAGTTTTTCTCATCTCAAAATGCCATAGTTCGAGACACCATGTGCATTGTAGATCCAGCAGATTTGACTTGCAGTATTATAGTTTAGACAGGTTGACTCTATATGATTTCTTGCAGTGGAGGTACCTGGACAAGGAATCAGCCCTTAGATATTACAACAAGAGGAGCTTGGTCTTCCTATAATTACTACCCACTGTGCACTTCCCCTCCTGACATCAAAATATATCATCTTCCTAAATTGGGAATGTTTTCCAACTTTTCTCTATTTTCTACTACAGAGAGGTAGACTGTGTTAGATTTTCACTGGGCACTGTTTTGTCCATAAGATATCAAGAGCATTGAAACATAAAGAAAAGGATTAAGGAGAAAATTTCATTCAAATTAAAAATGTCATTTCATCAAGCTAAGCCATGGAGGGGAAGATATAGCGCAATATACATTTGACTGATAAAGAAATATATATTTACAGCACTTTTAAAAGATGATTAAGACCAATTTTATCTGCAAGGACTGTTCCAATGGGATTTGGCAATGGGAGAGAGTGGACCCAACTCCTGCTATACCAAGCAACAGTGGGAATTTATAGCCAAGGACAGGGCTGGGGTTTAGTAGATGGAAGTTACTAGTAAACATTGGAGGAAGGTCCATGCCGGGTGAGTTGCCTGACTGACTATTAGGGTTTTGTCTGAAAGCAGGACAGCTGATAAGCTATTGAGTGTGTGGGAAAAGGGATTGAATCAAATATCAATGACAGAGGATTTTTGACTCAATAGACCAAGCAGGATTCTTGCTAAAACTGGACTAAATGAACCAACAGCAGACCCCAAAGCCAATAACCTAATCAGAAAGAGATCTCAGAGGAGCTTGGCTCCAATTTGGCCAAAGGAAATGCACTTTGTCAGGACAAATGGCTCATTTCCAGACTATGTAAAGGACTTCTCAGAATCAGAAACAAAGAACTGGAGTAACCCAATGTAACAATTGAATCGGACACTTGAACCATCACTTCACAAAAGCACATGTCCAAATAGCCAACAAATATGAAATTTTCTTCATAAAATTTTGGTGTTCAATAGTTTCGACTAAGAGGGCAATGGGCTGGGATTTAGCTCAGTTGGTAGAGCGCTGCGCTACAGTCTCTGAGGTCCCAAGTTCAATTCCCAGCACCGCAATAATGGGAGAAGGACCTGGCAATCCACTCCCAAGGCAATCCTGAAACAGTCAGCCATTGAAAATCCTATGAGGGTCACTATGAGTCGGATACTGACTCGATGGCACCTAACAACAACAACAACAACAACAACAACAAGAGGGCAATACAAATTAAAACTACAGCCTACTAGAGTGGCAAAATGAAACACTCAGCCAGCCAGTCATCAAACATCTGACAATGTTAGTTGGTGGTAATGCTTTAGGATAGCTACAATATGCATACTCTGATGGTGACAGTGGAAATATCGTTTTTTGGCAAACTGTCAGTGCTGATGAGTGAGCATGTGCATGCATATTATCCATGACCCTGTAATTCTAACCCTAAAGTTTCACTCAGCAGGTATCTCTGAACATATTCAGTGAAGACCATGATCCAGCCACCATTGTTTTTACTAGCCTCTAAAAATGAAATAAGTCAAAAGTCCATCAACTGTGGGATAAGTATGATGTGGTATAGTCATTCAGCAACTCAGTGTAATAATAAGAAAAACAAACTGTTGTCACATGCAACAGAATGGAAGGACCTCCACACAAAATGCTGACGAAAAGCAGACACCCCCCTCCCCCAATAAAATAGAGACCGTGACCCTGTTTATAGAGAGTCCAAATCTCAGAAAGTTTCATCAGAAAAAAATGGTTACTTTCAAGGGCTGAGTGGCTAGATAGATTAATGAGGGAGGTTTCTAGAGAGGCTATCATGTTCTTTACCTGTGCTACTGAAAATTCCACATATATTGTCTCTTTGAGGATCTTGTTGAAATGTAGATTCTGATTCAATGGATGTGGCGGTACCTCAGACACTGCATTCCTTCAGAGTGGCAGATATATGGGTTTATTTGTAAAATTTCATCAAGCTACATGCTTATCATTTATATACTCTCTGTACGTGTGTTTTTATTCAATTTAAAGGTCTACATAACACAAGTGCCTCTTGAATTAGAAGCCCAAAGTGAAATTTTTTGCTGTGTTTTTGCAAATAACACACAGAACTTAGAATCTGAATTAGTTTTTCATTGAAAACTATATAAATTAACTTTGAAAAACCTAAGTCAATAAGGTATTTATTGGTGTAATGGGAAGCGAACATAAGCAATCTACCATGACATTTTGTTGTTAGATGTTGTAGAGTCCAGTCTGACTCAGGGCAACCCTACGTATAGCAGGACAAAACCCTACCCAACACTGTGCCATGCACATGATCTTTTTATGTTTGAGTCCATTGTTGCAGCCACTCTGTTTGTTCTCATTTTGAGATCTGCCACATCAGCGAATGGAAGTCCAAAAGGCTCTACTCCATTCACATCATCAAGGTTGACTGTACTTTGAGGAGGCAGCTCTTCCCCAGTCATTTCTTGAATGCCTTCCATCATGGGGGCTCATTTTCTGGCACTCTATTTGACAGTGCTTCTCTGCTATCATAGGGTTTCTGTGGCTAATGGTTTGGGGACTTTGCTGCTGGGTCCTTCTCCCTAGTTTGTCTTAGTCTGGAAGCTCAGCTGAAACCTGTCCATCATGGGTGGCTTTCCTGATATCTGAGATACCGGTGGCATAGCTTTCAGCATCACAGCAACACACAAACCCCCATAGCACGACAAACGGACAGACATGTGGCGTGGTGTTGTCGTTAGGTTCCCTCGAGTCCTGTCCAACTCATAGCAACCTTCATAGGGTTTTCAATGGCTGATTGTTTTGTAATTGCATGGGGAGTGGATTGCCACATCCCTCTCCCATTTTTGAGGTACTGGGAATTGAACCCAGGACCTCAGAGACTACAGAGAAGCGCCCTACTGACTGAGCTAAATCCCAGCCCCATGTGGGGATACAATGGAATACATGTAGGGAAATGTCATAATGAGACCCATTAAGTTGTACACTAAAAATTAGTGTACTAGTAAAATACGATTACAGGGGAAAAAAAGATATTTATTGGAATTGTGTGGTGAATCTAATAGAATATACTTGTCAGGTACCAGCACTGGAAGCAGTGACCTCAAATCCTTCATTCTTTTTGCCCTGTTCTCAATTCAAATGCTAAGGGGGAGGGGCATGTGTGTCCAGTACCCTAACTTGGAAAGTGCACCTGCCTGTCCCTGCAGTGAGGAGGGGCCTGATCAGCAAAGTCTCGCCAGACCCTGTATAAAGTGGACACACTCTGTTCTAGAAGGCAATTGGTCCATGTTCTCAAAACATTGTGGGATTGATGCTAACTCAGCAAAGACATCAGCATGGCATTGGCAAACCAGGCTTCCTTCTTACTTTGTGACAGCCTTTGTTTTCCGTTTCTCATTAGAGGTGAGAATATAGTTGTTTAAGTAACATCGTCAGAGTTACTCCGTTTGCTGAGCTGAATTCTATGACAAGGCGTGTGCAGTGGCAAGGTAGGGACAGCCACGTGTTAGCATCTGGGCAGGATGGAAAAAAGCGAGGCATTGATCAGGCTTCCATGAGTCCCTCTGGGGCGACTTCATACTTGCAAGAGGAATTCCGGAAAGAGGGTGGAAAATAAACACCAGCAGCAATAAAGAACCACCGTGCATAACAGAGATAATAGAGATCCTCTACTATTTTTATTATTGGTTCTGCATGCAAAGGTTTGACCTGAGGTGGAATGGGTTTCTAGAAGGGCGTGTTCTCTTCCGAATTGCTCCAGTGGGCTGAGTAGGTTGCAGCAGTAGAACCCTCCTGTCCAGTTGTGTAAGTCTCTCAGGGAATGGTGGAATCCAGTTGTCCACCTGTGCCCTTAGATATTCCAAAAGTTATTGTTGTTGTTGTTGTTAGGTGCCGTTGAATTGGTATCTGACTCATAGAGACCCTACCTACAACAGGTGAAACACTATTGTCAGTGCTTCTTTGCTATTCATAGGGTTTTCAGTGGTGGATTGATTTTTGGGAGTGGGTTGCCGGGTCCTTCTCCCAAGCGTACAGCACCTTGTGTTCTGGGGTGGTCTCCCATCCAAGCACTAACCAGGCCCGACCCTGCTCAGCTTCCGAGATTTGATGGGATCAGATGCCACAGGGCTATAGCTGCAGGCTATTAGGTTGTAGGAATGGTCAAATGCCTATTTCCCACCCCTTAGGAGATGCGGAGAAGTGTTTTGGATCTATCTGTGTAGAAAGCACAGCACAGGCCTAAGATCATTATCACTGGTGACATGTTCAGGTCACGTTGCTTCCACTTTTTTGTTAGTTCCAATGAACCACGGACGGCTAATGAATGATTTCCATTGGATAATTTTGGTTTTCTCTGTTTCAAATTTCAAGTCGCCTGTCTGGATTTCATTAGTGTTACAGTGATTTACCCAAGAGAGTTTTGTTTCTTAACTCGATTGGGAAAGGGACATAGAGGGGTGGCTGTCTTTGTGGGAAAGGAGATTCCTTTTATCCTTTCGGCAAGGCGTAAGTGGGTGCAAAAGGTTGGGAAGTGAAAATTTCCATGTGCAGTTGACTTTGTTCTACACTCTGCAAACTGTGGTCTAAGTTGCGACAGACATCCTTGCCAGTCAGATACCAGAGTCATCAGCATTTTATTACTCAGGAAAATGACTATCAGGAGAATAGAAATATTTAAGTGGTATTTCAGAAACATAACTAAAATCTTGATGGAAGAGATAAAACTCCAATTTTCTAAAGTAATTTCATTGATTTTCATCTGATTATTTACTACTATCTAATTTGGCTCTGTATGGACTGGGATTTAGCTCAGTTGGTAGAGCACTACTCTGCAGTCTCTGAGGTCCCGAGTTCGATTCCCAGCACCGCAAAATGGGAAAAAAACGTGACAACCCACTTCCAAGGCAATCCCGAAATAGTCAGCCATTGAAAGCCCTATGAGGGCCGGGCGTGGTGGCGCACACCTGTAATCCCAGCGGCTCGGGAGGCGGAGGTGGGAGGATCGCAGGTTCGAGACCAGAGGCAGTCTGCGTAACTTAGCGAGACCTTGTCTAAAAAGGTAAAAAAAAAAAAATGGGCCTGGATTCAACCCCCAGTACCGCAAAAAAAAAAAAAAAAAAAAAGAAAGAAAAGAAAAGAAAACCCTATGAGGGTCGCTATGAGTTGGACTCAACTTGATGGCACCTAACAAGAATAACAATTTGGCTCTGTGGGGCTCTATTCCGAAACTCATTTGCCATGCTGTTTTTCTTCTTTACATTGTAGTAATCATTTCACAGGTATAGCTAGTTCAAAACAGAACCCATTACTTCACCAAGTTGCCAGAATATGGCAAGAGTAAATAAATAAAGTGGTCTTTCTTTTCTTGGGATTTCTAAGTACTTTCTGGTAGCCAACGTTACAAATGTTTTTCTTCTTCTTCTTCTTCTTTTCTTTTTTAAGCAATCTGCTTGATGGCAGGAGTGACACATTTTCAAGTTCACTGCCATCTTCTCGCTTTACATTTCGCTCCAGCAAACTCAGGTCCTCAGAGGCCTGAAACCTTGCTAGATGTGTGCATTGTTATATGCTGATCTCCTGATCTATGCGTTGATAGCAACCAAATTAGTGGAATTTGACCCTGGGAAGTTAATGTTCCTTCCTAACTCTAGGATATCCCAGGCTGAGATGCATGACTGGCATTGTGGGTCTTTAGCGAAGTGACTGTTCAAATATGGCCCATTCATTACATCAGACCAGGCTTTCTCCTGCACACATCAAAATGGCAAATAATACGTGAAAATGTGCTCAGGAGTTTCAGTCAGTACTTCTACCCAGAGAGCAGTTGTGACGACTTTAACCCACTTACTTCATTATGTGACAAACTAACTGTAGAACCAGCTCAGCATGGGGAAACTGAGGCTCAGGGGTTTGACAGACTCATCAATGATGCATAAGGACAGTAGGTACCGCTTGTTGGCTGCCTCTCCCAGTAGATATAAATCAAGAAAACAAAAAATAGCATTAAAATCATTTTCTGTACATAGTTAGAGATTTTTCAGAATATTTAACATGTCTACAAAAACAAAACACAAAATACAAATAAAAATAAATAGATACCAGGACATAATAACCATTTTAAATAAGACTGAACTTCTCTAATTTGTTTTTTGAAATTCCAATTACCTCTTTTCTTTTTTATGGTTGTTGAGGGTTAAACCCAGGGTCTCGCACATACTTTGCAAGTGCTCTACCACCGGCTGCACCCCTGGCCCTTTTTATAGTTTTTATCTTGAGACAAGGTCTTGCTAAGTTATATACGCTGCCTCTGGCCTCAAGCTTGCCATTCTCCTGCCTCTGTCTCCCAAGTTGCTGGGATTATAGGCGTGAGCCACCATACTCACCTCTGATTACATCATATTAGATATTTTTTTATAAATAAAACTCTTCAATTCTGCCAGTCAATATTCACATTGTTTCTCTGTGAGTGGGAAGGGAGGGCAAGCTTTCTGAAGCCAGGCTTCCAGGCTTCCAGGCTTCCAGAGTCCTTACGCCAGGTGTGTGTGGACATCATCACCTCCCTAAGCTGGAGGGTGCCTGCAGCTGTGGCCCTGTGGCATCCGATCCCGTCAGATCTCGGAAGCTAAGCAGGGTCTGGCCTGGTTAGTACCTGGATGGGAGACCGCCTGGGAACACCAGGTGCTGTAGGCTTGGGAGAAGGACTGGCAACCCCCTCCCAAAAATCAATCTGCCATTGAAAACCCTATGAACAGCAGAGAAGCACAACAATAGTGTTTCCCCGGTTGTACAGTGGGTCGCTATGAGTTGGATACTGACTCAACAGCACCTAACAACAACAACAACAACAAGCTTGAGGGTGAGAAGAACCAGTGAGGATGGGATAAATTCTAGAGATTATAGCACTTTGGAAAGCATGAGAGATGTTGCGGACGTAATTAGGATCCTTAACCTGTTGACATTGATTTCCTCAGAATGGAGATGGTCCTGGGTGAGTTGGCCATTACAACTCAATGGGACAACAGAGGCATTTCCCTGATGGCTTAGAGGAGGAAATCAGCACGAGTCCCACAGCCACAGAGAACTGAATTCTGTTAACAATCCAACTAAACTCAGAAGAAGACCTCAAGGTCCAGATGAGAACCCAGCCTTGGCTAATCCCTCAATTCCAGCCTTGTTTGATGCCGAGCCAAGCCCTGGCCAGGTTTCTGATCTCCAGAGCTGAGGTAGTAAGTGGAGACTATTTGAAGCCATGGTAGTATGTTACAGCAACAGGGGAAAAGTAGAGCCTGCTTTGTGTATGTTATGACTATATCTGCATATCCAAAAGTTAAGCATAATTGCTGTTTTATGCCTATGACATGCAGACGACCAGTGTATGTTGCACATTGTTGAAAAGATTACATGGAAAATGGGCAAAGGTATGGAGACAATGCCAGGGACAGAGGAAATGGTCAATAAGTGGTGGTGGTTGTTATTGCTAGGTGCCATCGAGCCAACTCTGACTCATAGCGACCCTATGTACAGCCGATCGAAGCACTTCCCGATTCTGTGCGAGGCACACAATCTTATTTATGTTTAAGCCCATTGTTGCAGACACTGTGTCAATCCATCTGGTGGAGGGTTTTCCTCTTTTGCGTTGACCTGCCACTCTTCCAAACATGATGTCTTTCTCCAGGGATTGGTCTATCCTGACTACATGTCCGAAATATGTAAGATGCAGTCTGGCCATTCTTGCTTCCAAGGAGCACTCTGGTTGCACTTCTTCTAGGACAGATCTGGTGTTTTTGGCAGTCCATGGTATATTCAATATTCATCTCCAAGACCATAATTTAAAAGCATCAATTCCTTTCCTGTCTCCCTTATGGTAGTGGCTGGCATTATTGAGTCAAGACCATGTTATTTGGCATCAGTAAAGCAAATCAGACCTCTTATATAACGTGACTGTCACCTAACCTGGTAGCCTGAGTTCTTACTCATCTGACGATGAATAATCAAACTTCTCCATAATAATTGCCGGAGTCTGTAGACGACATAGGGCAGAAGCGCATTCTTCATGACCTTGAACTGTTGCTCATGCAGAAACTGATGGAACAAATATGTAGGAGGGCGTCAACTCCCACTCCTGACAGTGCCCTCTCTTCCACATTCCCATGTACCCCAAGGGTGATACAGAGGGAAAGACAAGAGTGTTCTGGACAATGGGAAATAAGTATAATATCTCATCCTCAGAGCCACGCTTCGCATCATCAGTAACATTTCCATGGCTAAACAGGATGAGGGGCCGGACAGTCTGTTTCCAGGAGAAAGAGGACAGCCCTGGACGCATCTAAGCTTTTGTAGGCTTTTCAAGTGGCGAGTGGAACAAAATTGCAGTGACAGAAAAACTATCATTTATTGCACTTGACAAGAGGATAAAAATTTCTCCTTTGAGGGAGGAAAAAGATGATTTCCACCTAGGGCAATTCAACATGAGATTGTAGTGCTTTTTGTTACAGAAAGCCATTTTTGCTCATAGGTGTTATATATATATGTATATATATATATATATATATATATATGTATATATATATAGATAGATAGAGATATAGATATAGATATGTATATATATAGATAGAGATATAGATATATATCAGCCCACACCATGCAGCTTTTTATTCTTTTGTACAGATAATTGATTTTTGCAAATTCTTGTTCCAACACTACCAGGGAGACAAGGAGGGTCTGCAGTGTAGTTTGCATATAAGTCTTGCTTTTAACACTAGGGATCTGGGGGATGAAGAAAGAGAAATTTTGGTGGATCTAAATTCTCTTAGATTTTCTTAGATTCTAACATTTCAAACACTAGAGACTGCTTCTGATTCCTTTTTCCCATTTGGCCATGGAGAGAAAAGAGTGGGAGCAGAGAAGGGGGTTGGGGTGAAATACAAGCTTATCTGTTTCATAAGTTTCATAAGCTTATCTGTTTTTCTTCTTATATTATCATTTAATTCCAACAATCTAGAAATTCTAGAAATACTCCTAAATATATAAACATCTCCAGAATTCTCCCCCTACTACTTTTTTTTAATAATTATACATTTTAACCAGGAAAAGGGCTCCTGTCCTGTTCCCCCACACACTAGGAACTGTAAGAAAACAATATTTAAAAGCTATTATAAGTGGTGTCACTTTTTTTTCAATCTGGGTCCTTTTGCCTTGATCAACACAGAATAAAAGCGTTTCTTACTGAAGTAACCGAAGCGCATTCCTCTCTCCTAACTACAACTCTGTATTGATGTACACATATAAGCAATATTCTCCGTGTACACATGGATACTACGTGTCTTCTGTGCTCTGTAATTGTGTATGCACATGTCAAAGGCATAGCAACGGATGTCTTGGAGCAGATGAGGACAGCTAATTCCCTCCCACACTCTGTTTTGATCAGCGCTCCAAGCTTCAAGACAAATATCTCCTTGTTCTCTCCTTTAATACCCACTTCCAGCCCCACTAGAGAAGACAGGGAGAGACTCCACAAAACTTACTTTGTCTCGGCGAGAACTGTGTCATGAACAAGGCACACAGCAAACTTTCTCTTCATACTTGAGAAGGCACCTGCCTGGGGTTCCTGTGGCTGATGGGCTGCAGAAGGCTGGCGTCTTGTTCCAGCTCAGTGGCCCTTCTTGGATGCCCAGAGATGGGGGCTCCAGAATACTTCACATTGTCCCGGTGGGCTTATCACTGAGCTGCTTTCAATATTTGGAAATGTTCTAACCTCCCCCATCCTGCGTCCTACCTCCAGTGCCTCTCAAGATGAAGAAAAAGAGTCACCTGTGTAGGTTAGAAAATCCCACAGCAAATCGAGTTTTTGATACCCAGCTGCTAATTACAAAGTGTTTGTGAAGATCTAGGGAGAAAGATTCTGCACCCAGAACCAGTCTTTGTGGGCAGAACTCTTTCCAGTCACTCCCTGAATTCTTTGCTAGCTCAGTTCTGAGGGTCCCCAGAAGTCAGAGCCTTAGGACATGAAACCTCCCCACATTTGTATTTTGAAAAATCCACATTGAATAGCAGACACCACGGAGAGCTGATTGTGTTGTAGAACAGCTCAGTGCATGGCTTCTCCTCTGCTAGACCATTGTAGCCCTCACCAACCACAAGATTCAATGTTCTCTCTCCGCACCTGCAATGAAATTCTCAGCAAGAGTCCTGAGGAGAAAGTTGCCTCCAGACAACATTGTTAAAAGTTCTTGTCCTTTTCAAGATGTGCAGCATGAAAATTCATTTTTTCCCTGGTAAACGTGCTCATGCTCACATGCCACTGTACCTAGAGGATCGACCTGTGCCATCTTTACCACCACAGTCCTTTCTGACAACCCTGGCTAAGCACCTGCTTCTTCAACACCTAAGGAACTTAGCAGAGCAGATTTTCTTGGATTTCAAAAAAGATTCTACCTAAGCCACCTATGTAGACAATCCATGAATTTTATGTATTTCTTTCTCGATTTACTTTTTTAAAAATGGAAATCAGGATACAGCCGAGGAAAATTAAAAGATCAAGGTCAAAGAAAAAAAAAAAAGATCCAGGAGTTGTGGGGTAACAAATGCTTGTTAAAATTGAAGAGTTCTTTTGCCCCTGGATTTCCCATTGTTCGGAAGAAAGGAAACAAGAGCAGAGGACTTAATATTTCCCAACCTGAATGCTCTTCATAAGACCTGGGAGCACTTGGAAATAGTGGGATTGCTGGGCAGCTCCCCAGACCTGCTCCCCCGAAATCTTTAGGAAAGAACTCAACATGCTGGGCTTTTTCAAAGCTCTCTAGGTGAGTTTGAGGGCCAGCTGGGTCTGGAAATCACTAGACTAAATAACTTGCTTTTATTTTTTCATAAGGAATATGATATAAATTTCTTAAGGGTAGTAAAATATTCTATTCTATCAGTTACAGCCATCAAGTCGGTTCTGACTGATAGGGACCCTCATAGGGTTTTCAATGGCTGATTGTTTCAGGATTGCTTTGGTATTGGATTGCCACGTCCTTCTACTGTTTTTGTGGTGCTGGGGATCAAACCGGGGTCCTCAGAAAGTACGGAGCAGCTCTCTACCAACTGAGCTAACCCCCAGTCCATACTCCATTGACGCACACAGTTATTTGTCAATTAAAAATAAAATATTTTAAAAGGGAGAACTAACAAATAAGAAATATTCCCATACAAAAAGACTCTGGGGACATTGTATATCACCATGCCCTGTGCAGAGGAAAGTTTGCGGCACTTATCAAATTTTGAATGTGTGACTTCTTTGACTCCCTAACTCTGCTGATAGGAATTCACCCCAGTGATACACAGGCAGATGTTCATGGACTGTTTGGCCCTTTTGGCCACGTTCTAGTTTTACTTTATATTTTTAATGTTGTCAGAGTTATCTACATAGGCTAGTTAAAGCTACTTTATTTATCTTTATACTTTTCTATTTTTTAAAACCCTAATAAATGCTTTGTTTTATTGTAATAGAGGACACCAGGCTGCTTTGAGAATGCGTTGAAAAGTAATTTTTGACAATACATTCTTTCCCCTCATGAACAGTTTGGGAAGCATAGTCTTAGAGAAATTAAAATGAATTGTACCAATGGTTCCTTAGAAAGATGGTTTCCAACTACAATGCATTTGTTATCATTGTCGTGGTTGTCATTATGCTATTTACGTGGCGATGGAACCAAAATTAAACACATATCCATGATAGTATGTTCAAGTGCTTATTTTTTTTCTTTCTTTTTTTCTTTTCTTTGTTTGCAAATGCTGGGGAGTGATGAGAAAAGGCGCTGCTGACATTACCATTTCTTAAAGGTGGGGTTAGATAGGCCTGTGTACATTTTTTTCCATGAATTGAAAAGGCTCCTACTTGTAAAGGGCAAAACCAGAAGAGTTGATTAAATCCAAAGGCGATGTTGCAGGGGAAACAATAGGTGTTTTGCCCAGATACCTTCTCCACATCCCCAGAATGCACAGCTTATCAGAAAAAAAGAAAGGAAGAAGAAAAAGGAGGAGGAGGAGGAAGAGGAAGAAGAGGAGGAGGAGGAGGAAGAAGAGGAGGAGGAAGAAGGAGGAAGAAGAAAAGAAAGAGGAAGAAGAAGAAGAATTGATTTTCTCTGCAAGAAAATTCAAACGTTTGCCTTCTATCTGCTTAAAGCCATGAGGTAATGGGGAACGGCAGGTCTTGCACAGCAAATGTCTCCATATTTCTGTCTCAGGATCTTGGGGTGAGGGGAGGAGGAGGTGCCAGCATCTGGCACCTTCCAGGGCTGCAGCTGCACCTGGAAAGGCCACACACCCACCTTTCATGGCCTGGACCCCGCACCGACTCCCGGTCCTCACAGTCACATCTCTTCCTCCCTCCTCCCCGGCCCCTCTCCGCCACCCCCAGTTTTATTTCAGTCTATTCTATTTTTTTCATTCTCTGAAAATGCAACAAAGAATAGAAAAGCAGTCAGACCTGCGCCAGCCCTGTGCCCTCCGGTCCTGCGCTGACAGCGATGTCTAGAAACAGACAGTAAATTATGCGGGAGCGAACTCCGGACTGTGTCACGGTCTTCAGACAGAAGGAGCAGCTCCTTGGCCTGTTATCTTTGATGTTGCTGGTTCAGTTTCTACACTGCACAGATGAGGGGAAGAACTCCAAGGGGAAGCTGTCCAAGACCGAAGGAAGCAACTCAGCGGAGGAGAAGGGCGCAGGGCCTCGGCAGAGTCTCGGTGGGGAGAATCTTGGCTACCCCTGGGTTGTCCCAGGTCCAGGGGGCTGGTGGAGAGAGGGAGAGCTACCCAGGAGGCTGCACATCAGCCCGGAGCATCCCTGCCTCCAGGACTGAAAAGTTGACATGTACATTTTGTTTATTGCTAGCTTAGTATTTAGATGGGGCTGGGGTTTCGCTCCATTGATACAGTGCTGCTCGGCACTCTGAGAACTCAGGTTCTATCCCCCAGCCCTGCAGAAATGGGAGAAGGCCGTGGCTATCCACTCTCGAAGCAATCCCGAAACAATCAGCCATTGAGAAACCCTATTGAGTTCACTACGAGTCAGACTCGACTTGATGGCCCCGAACAACAGTGCCAGATAATCCTGTCAATTTCCTCAAGTATTTCTAGTATTATTCAGTATAGTTTCTATATGGTCCTAGGCACGTGGTCTTCCCTAAAATGGAGCCTTTGAGACTCTGTGAATATTGAGTGTTTTCCTAGCTGCTGATAGGTGCGTGTTCACTTTTCGCCTTATCTAATCCATACAGCAATTCTATAGAGTAAGTTTGTTGTTGTTGTTAGGTGCCATCGAGTTGTGTCCTACTCATAGCGACCCTTACAGGGTTTTCAATGGCTAATTGTTTTGAGATTGCCTCGGGAGTGGGTTGCCATGTCCTTCTCCCGTTTTTGTGGTACTGGGAATTGAACTCGGGACCTCAGAGACTGCAGAGCGGCACTCTACCAACTGAGAGTAAGTTTATTTTTCCCTTATTTTCAGAGAGGAGGAAACTGAAGTGTAAGAGAAAAAAAGTCACTTTCTCAAAATCACAGTTCTTAGCCGTAAAGCTGGCACTCAGATCTATAACTGTTTGATCCCAAGCAACTCTCTTGACACAAAGTTCCCTCCTTAGGGGGAGACCAGCCAACTAACCAGTTGACTCAGTTCTTTGATAGGCGTATTTATAAGCCATCATGTTAAACAGTGAACACGTCTCGGGGCATGTTATGAGCGAGAGCTGCAAAGACTCTGTATTTATGTATTTGAAACTGCACCTTAGCCTTTTCTCTTCTTAACAACTGAGACACCCATAAATGTACTTTGTTTCCTTATCTTTTAATGGATTGAGAAATCCAGGCATGTAGGAATGTAATGTCCTGTTTGCTTAAACTAATAACCACAGCAGTCTTGTAAAAACAAGAACCAGCCGTCATATAAAGTGACTGCGTCAAAGCAGAATCAAGTTGTTCCCATAAGACCTCAGACACCGTGGATATGTCTGTAATTGATAGTTTTGAGCACACTGAGGTGCCTGACTTAGCTTGGGGTATGCACAACTCGATTGCACAAAAAAATCGGCAACTCTTGGCCCTTAAAGAGAGAGAGAAGGAAAAAAATGAAAGAAGAGTGAGCGGGGAAGCACGCGGGACTCAATTGCCCTTGAAATTTGTACGCAACATTTGCCATGGCGACTACTTTGCAGAGAAGAGAGGGAGGCGGCTGTGATCTTATGTGACTTCCTCAGTGGCATCTAACAGAGTCTAGCAGGTGACTGGGAAAGCCAGGAGTAGAGTTGGAGTGCGGGGCTCCCTGCTCCGTCTGACCGAGAGACGACTTTTTTTCCTGACTAGCCCTGGGACCCTCTACACATCTCCGCTCTGATCACAGCTGTAAAGAGAGCCATAAAACCGCCATTGAAAATCCAAATGTCACATCAGTGGAAATGTCTAAAGCCCATAACTGCACCACTGATAACCCCTTAATGTGCGAATGGATCTCAGAGGGAAGGACAGACACAGACGGTTCCTTCAAGATGACCGCGTGGGCTTGGTGCTCCGTCACCGTGCCCTCGGCAGCAAGCTCTCACCTCTCATGACACCCCAGTCATAAATTTCATTATTACTTTAAAAGCAGATTGTGGGGAAGAGAGAATAACAGCCTAGATGTAATTAACATATGAATGGCAGAATATAGGCAGCCCTTGCAAAGGAACTTCTAGTTAAAATAGGAACTCGGAACAAAGGCGGTCTGATTAGGAGTCTCTGGGTTGAGGTTACCACAGGCTCCTTTAGTTAGCGCTGGTTCACAGTGTCCCCATGAGGCTGTGACCACTTGCTTGAAAACTTTGCAAAACATTATTTTTAGCAGTTCTAATTCTTTCCTCATTTACACGATTTCAGTCGGTGTTCTATACCCAAGGAAGGTATGTGTGTGGAGTGAGGCATCCAAATGTAATTTTTCTTTCAGGGGTAAACCCTTTCCTTCTTGTTTGGGCCATCAGTGGGTGGTCAGTGAAAGTAACATGTGTACCGAATGGGATGGCTCCATGTCTGTTCTCCATACCGGTAACATCCTGTTTCATCAACCCCTCCTCTTAGAACCGGAAGGACTTCCTATGCATTTTATTTTATAGGAAATCAGTATACTTGTATTCTGCCCAAAACCTCTAGGTTTTTGGAAGACATGGGACAATTGATTTATGGTGGAAAACATTCTGGATCCTCAATTTCTCTCTGTACCAGAAGCTAAACACAAATGGCGGAAGAGGGACTTAGAACAGTTAGAATCGCGGTGGCTCACAAGGGCTTCCAACATCACCACCGAGCTATGGTCTTTTGGCCAAAACCTTAAGCAACTGACTGATCGTGAGACTGATTATAAACTGACCACTGTTGTTGTCTCTCTTCCATACTTGCCTCTCCAGAAGTCCATCCTCAGAGAGTCTGTTTCTCCTTTCAAATCTGGGATGTTGGAGTTCACGACTTTTGGGAAATGGACATGTCTTTCAGAAGTCTGTATTTCTGAAATGTTTTATAATTTTCATATAGATAGAGAAACATTCTGTTCTTTCAACACATAGCTCATGCCTTACTTTGTCTTAACTGCGTTTCATTAATCCTTTAAGAGCAAGTCTTAGTAAACATTTCATCTTTTACTCTGTAGTCAATTATTGTCATTTGCAGTACTTGGCAGGATTTAATTGAAAATTGATAGCTTTGAGCATTGGATATTGAATCATAACCACATATCCAGATAGACCTATGGGAGATCTAAATGAAAGCAAGAAGAATGAGAGGAAAAAGTAAAAAAAAAAAAATCTAATTGTGTACTGGCTACTTCTTGAATGATATTAGCCAGCCAGATAGCTAGTTACTTTAATTCAGTTTGTTGAACTATTTAGAATAGAAATTAAGCATATAGCTTTGATTTCATACAGACAGACATTTCATTCTGCCACCTGCTAATCATACAAACTTACAGAAGGTCAATTTCTTCAAGCCATGGTTTTCTCTTATGTTAAATGGAGAGACTCAGATGCCTATCTCCTAGGTTTTTGTCAGAATGTAAAGCTCTTCGTGCCACAGAGCAGGGTCTGACAATGTGCCATTAACCATTGTCATTATTAGCAATAATAGTAACACAGATATCCTGGGGTTGTTCAACTAGTGTTCTCTCTCTCTCTCTCTCTCTCACACACACACACACACACACACACACACACACACACACACACACAGAAAACAAACTTCTCAGACACTAGCCTGCTCCAATCTCTTCCCATCAATCCAGGATGCGGCAGCGATTACTGAACAGGTACTCTGTGTTTTAATCTCTTGCCTAATCCTCATACCTTCCCTGGCATGAACTATTTTAACATCCTTTCTATGAATCTCTTTTCTGCTTAATTTACTCTGGGTGATGAACTTCTGCTGTTTGCCACCAAAGAGGCACCCAGATGAGAAAAACCCAGACATTATTTTTAGCTCTCTGAATTGACCTTATTTCTCATGAAAAGTGGATTCACTCTGGTGGTAGAGGGACCCGCTGGTGCTGAAATAGTTAACAACTGCTTTGGGGGCCAGCTCGACTCCCCTCGGGAAAGGTGCTCTGTGGTTCCCATGGTCGTGCCTCCCGGTCAGGCCCGTGGGCGGTCAAGTTGGTGGAACGAAATCAACTAAATTGGTTGTTCAGCTGCCTTGACTGCTCATGTCAGCCTGACGGTCAGATTCCAGACAGAGTTCAGACGCAGCTCTGCGGACGCACAGCCTCTTCCTGGCACTGAGCCTGGGTAGGTCATGTAAAACTGCTGGAGCCTGTGCCATACGTGGCTTCTCTGTCCGTGTCTTACCTTTAACTATCGCTGTCAAGAGGGTAACACTATAAGAAACTCACGGATCCAGATCATCGCAGCATCTGATTTCAGGCCAAGTATGGCTCAAGCATTGTGACTGAGTGAGAGAACTGAACGTTGCACCCAGGGTCTGGGAGACTGGGTCCAATTTCCTGCACTGCACGTGGCTGCAGAGCCACCTCTGTTGAAGTAGGTTATTCTCCGAGCCAGGTTCCGGATCTGTAGACAGTGGCGGCTGACATGTGTGCCCCACGGGCTACAATGAGCCTGGACTGGAACTGGATCTTCACTGGAGATCCAGAGGAGACACAGAAGAGAGGAATAAGTCTCGGGTGCAAGCACAGTGTTTGTCAACTCGAAAGCCCTATGCAAAGGATGGTAAACCCATGCTGCCTGTTCATTCTATTCTTTTATCCAGTAAGGTTGTGTTCCCATCCCCAAGATTAATTTTGCTTGGTCTCTCTTCTCGCTCCCACCCCTTCCTCTTCGTATACTCCCATTTCTCCTCCATTTTCCAAACCTGACGGTCTTGCCCCTTACACTACGAACAAAGCATCAGCCATGATTTCCACAAATTCAAAATCTTACTCCCCCCTGGGCCCAGCTTTACCTTGGCTTTTCCCATGGGAAGTGAGGGTGTTGCATCATTACGTCGAAGACCGAGTCCTCTGGTCTTTCATCGTCAATGACTTCTTTGCCTGGCGATGACCAGGTTTCCCGACTGTGCCCACACTTTTTAAACCCTTCTTTGTAGGCTTCTTTCCTCTACCCTGAAATGCTAGCAGCCTAGTCTTTAGGCTTAGCCCTAGCTATCTTCTTTTCTTCCTCTGCAGTCTGAATGTCTCTGCTCTCCTGGGGTTTCAGAGATCATTTATGTTCTAAACCCTTCCAGGGTAGGAATCACATTTGAGCTACAGATCTACAGACCTCACTGTCTCACAGCATCAAAAATATGCCAGGCACAAAAAATAAGCAAACCCCCAACCTTCCTTCTCTCTTCATTTTCTCTACCTCTGTAAGTCCATCACCTTTCACCAATTTAACAATCCTCTTGCCCCATCTGCACCTCTACGGCTGAATCCATCCTTCCGTTTTGCCAAAGCCGCCTTATGACCGGCCCTGTTCCACATATGGGTCTTGTATTGTAACAGTCTTCTATATTTTGAATGAAGTATGAATTCTTTACCTACCATGGTCTGCACAGCACCTCTGTCTCTAGCTCCATCTTTGGCTTTCCTTTGCCCATCAAGCACATCAACACTGGCTTTTCAAACCCTTGAGGCACCAAGATCTTTCCTGCGTCAGAGCCTTTGCATGAGCTCCCCCTTGGCTGAAGCATACTTTCCTTGGATGTTGGCCTGAGTCCATGCCTATTCCCATTGTATTCCAGCTTCACTGTCTTAACCAGGGACCTTAGACTATACTTCTCCCCTTCCTTTTTGGTGTTGAATCCCTATTTTCTTCATAGTTCTTTTGCTGTTGCTATTGTTAGGTGCCTTCCAGTCAGGTCTGACTCATGGCCACCCGAAGTATAAACAGAACAAAACACTCCCCAACACTGTGCCATGCACACAATTTTTTTATGTTTGAGCCCATTGTTGCAGCCACTGTGTTTACTCTCATTATGAGTTGTGGCACATCAGCAAATAGAGATGTCTGGGGCTTTACTTCATTCCCTTCATTAAGCTCAACTCTACTTTGAGGAAGCAACTCTTCCCCAGTTGTTTCTTGAATGCCTTCCAACCTGGGAGGCTCATCTTCTGGCACTGTATTTGAGAGTTTTCAATGGCTAATTGTTTCACTAGTGAACTGCCAGGTCCTTCTCCCTATTCTGTCTGACTCTGGAAGCTCAGCTGAAACCTGTCCACCATGGGTGGCCCTGCTGGTTTCTGAGATACAGGTGGCATAGATTTCAGCATCACAGCAACATTCAAACCCCACAGCACAGCAAGCTGATAGACATGTGAGGGTCATAGAACTTACCGAGTCCTAATTATATATTTATTTCTGTGTACATTTATTGCCTGTATTCCCAAAGATACTATGTAAGAAATAAGAGGTCACATTTCGTATCCTCCACTATATAGGAATGACCTCATGGATTTCCTAGCATGTAGCCTTCACTTAACCATGATTATTTCCATGGATGCATGGATTCTTTCAGCTCTTCCATTTCTAAGGCAGACTTTCTCTTCCTTCTTGAAATGTTGGAATTTATTGATGTGTCCCTGTTTCAGCCATTTTAAGTGCATGCAATAAGGATATCTACTGAAGATAAGATTAAATATTCTATTTTCTTCATAGATTCATTTAAATGTAGAGAATTATTCTATAGTGTAATATCTAGTGCCATCACTTGCATTAAAAAGTTATGAGTGAACTTTTTGAAGGGAACGAATCACCTAAGCTTAGGAGATTCTTCATCTCATCAATGAACAGAATTGTCCCTGTCAAAGATTTGAAATGTGAACAGTCTTCAGAAGGTCTTTTCTCTTTTCAGCCTGTTCCCTAATTTGTCATTTCTAGGGTGAGTGTCGTAACTCCACTGATGAAAGAGAACTTGCATGGACTGTAAACTCAATGGGCCATGAAATAGGTGACAATAATCTTGATAGAAGTTTGGAGTATTTAATTAGCACAAAAAATAGTCTCAGCCAGTGCGCTCAATGACTTCCAGGGACACTCCCCCAAACATCAACCAACTCTTAGGCATGTCCAGGAGATACTTTCAAAGACATTTAAGAAGGAAGAGGGAGATATATTTCATCTTTTAATTGAGGAGTTGACGGGCTTTTGCATGTGCAGTAATAAAGTTTCAAAGTGAATTCGGTTTAAATCCTTGAGATGTTTTTAAAGGTGACATTTCTATTCTTAAGGATAACACTACACAGAAGTGAGGGAAAGGCAGTGATAAAACACTGGACTAGAGAAAGGAAATGACGTTGTCTTGTTTATCCAATGCTCTCATTATTGTTTCTTTTGGACATCATCTGCATTGGCCAAAGACCAATGAGTTCATTTTCCGGAATGATACACCCTTCAATCTGTGGACTCAGGTACATACATTTAAATTAATTACGACCCTTGACTCATGAAACATTTGAATTATGGATCAATACGTTAGCCTACATTTATTTAGTTATTTTTAATATTATTAAAAACATCAGTAAACATTACCACTCCAACAAAAAGCCTAAGACCTTGACAATAATGTTATCCTATTCAATACCCAGCCTGCAGCCATAGCCCTGTGGCATCCAATCCCAGCAGATCTCAGAAGCTAAGCAGGATCAGGCCTGGCTAGTATTTGGATGGGAGACCACCTGGGAATGCCAGATGCTGTAGGCTTGGGAGACGGACCGGGCAACCCACTCCCAAAAATCAATCCGCCATCAAAAACCCTATGAATACCAGAGAAGCACTGACAATAGTGTTTCACCTGATGTACAAAGGGTCACTGTGAGTCAGATACCAACTCGACGGCACCTAACAACAACAACATTCAATACCCAGCAGCCTTGTTAAATTCTTCATTATTTCTAGTAATTTGTCTTTTGAGTTTTTTCTTCTATTAATTTTCTTTCTTGCTTTCTTTTTATTTCTTTCTTTTCGTATATAAATGAGCTTTTCATGTGCAATAACAATTTCATCTACTGCAATCTAGTTTTGTCAATTTTGCCACTTACGTATTTTTTCTTACTTCACGGGCTGGAGACACCAGCGTTAAGCAAAAGTAGACCCTTTGAGCACACTATTCTTTTTGTCTAGTTTAGAATAGAAAATCTTGAGAATCTTCCTTAAAAGTCTATGTGTTTTAAGATTTTATTGTTTAAAATAACTGCCAGGTTAAGAACGTTCTCTTCTGTATCAATGACTAAGATTCTTATTCAGGAATGGTGTCAAATTTAACCACATTTTATTTTATTAAGATGTTCACAGAGTTTTTTCTTTTCCTCTTTTACTATGTTACTGTGTGGCAAATTATATTAATGGATTTTTAGATATTAGATAATTCTTGCATATGTCAGATAAATCTAACTTGGTTGTGATATATTATCTTTCAATTCAGAACTTCAATTGAAATTTTTATATTTAGGATTTTGGTATCTATTCATTAGGAGTAGTTCTACTAATTTGAGCTGTCTTTTTTGAACCATTTTGTAATTTATCAATAAGCTTTTGCTGGAGTCAAAGCTGAATTGATATGCACTTTTTATCTAGATTGTCAAGATGGTCTATAAAATGTTGGGATAGATTGTCCTTTGAAATTTTTATCAAGTTTGCCGGTAAAGTAGGCAAGGTCAGGAGTTTCCTTGAAAGAAAGTCTTAAACTATTATTTCATTTTGTAAGCCATAGGATTAAGATTTTTCATTCCTTCATGAATTGTTTACTGACCACAGTTTGTCTCTGTTTTCAAAATTGTTAGCAGCTAGGTGATAATGTTTGGTCATCTGTGTTTGTAACAGATGTATTGAGATATAATTCACATACTATTCAACTCACTCATTTAAAGTGGATAATTCCATGGTTTTCATTACATTCACGGACTTGCATGGCCGTCAGCATAGTCTAAATTTAGAACATTCCATCATCCCCAAGGAGCTTCACCCTCATTACCTGTCCATCACTCTTCCTACCTTCCAGCAATTGGCAGCCAGATAGACTGTCTGTCTCCATAGATCCGTCAATTCAGGACATTTCACACTAATGATATGATCCAATATGTGGCTTTTTCTTGCTGACTTTTTTCATTTAACGTATTTTTCCCAGATTCATCCACCTTGAGCGTGTACCAATACTTCATTTCTTTTTACAGCTGACTGATATTCCATTGTTTGGATATACCATCTTTTCTTCATCTATTCATCAGTGTAGAGACATATGGGTTGTTTCTACCTTTTGGCTATTACATGTAGTGCTATTGATAATATTTGTGTATATAATTTTGTGCAAACATATATTTTAACTTGTCTTGTGTATAAATCTAGGAGTAGAAATGACAGGGCACACCACAAACTTAAGTTTGACTTTATAGAGAAACCACCGGACTGCTTTACCAAGTGGCTGTGCCATTTTATATTCCTACCAGTAATAATGTATAAAAATGTTTATTTCTCTACATTTTCACCACTATTTGATGTTTTCTTCCTTTTTAGTTTTATCTATTATAAGTGTGAAAAATGATATTTCATAATGGTTTTGATTTGAAGTTCCTGGACAATGTTGAATTTTTTCAGATGCTAATGGGCATTTATATATTTATTTTTTAAAACTAAATGTCAATTTAAATCATGGGCTCATTTATCATTTTATTATTGAATTGTAGATTTCTTTGTATATTCTAGATTCAGCTCTTTATTACATACACGATTTACAAATGTTTTCTCACATTTATTGGATTGTGTTTTTACTTTCATAGCTGGGCAACATGACATCTTTACTTTTCAGCACTTTAAAGAGGCTTTTGCAAGAGCTTTTCCCAATGCCATGTGCCTTTTGATTTCTTGACTGCTACTTCTGTGGGTGTTGATTGTAGAACAAAGTAAAGCAAAATCTTGGACAACCTCAGCATTTTCTCTATTTATCATGAAGTTGCTTACGGACCCAGTTGTAAGTCTCTTTGTTTTGTTGATGTTTAGTCACAATCCATACTGAAGGCTGTGTTCTTTGATCTATACCAGTAAATAGCTTCTTTCAGCAGGCAGAGTGGTGTCATCTGCATAACGCAGGTTGTTAGTGAGTCTTCCTCCAATCCTGGTGCCGCGTTCTTCCTCATAAAGTCCAGCTTCTCAGCTTGTTTGCTCAGCATAGAGATTGAAGAGGTCCAGTGAAAGGACACAGCCCTGAAGCACTTTTCCTCACTTTAAATCAGGCAGTGCAGGAATGACGAGTCACAGATAAGTAGGAACTGATGAGTTTATACAAACAATAAATTCACAGACAGCACAGATTAGAGAAATCTGCTTTCAGAATAGCCCATGTCAGTTGATAAATAAACAGAAAGAGTTAAAGTTAGGACCTCATGATTTTGCAATTATCATATTGTAGATTAAATTAGGCAAGTTACCCATTGATGCTAAAGGAAGGTGACATTTTGATAAGCATCAGGATAGCTATATGATCATTAAATGCCCACACACAACCTCTTTGTTACTTGCAAAGGAAAATATGGTAATTCTAGAGTGGAGAAACCAGATACTACTTTGACCAGAAGATGTGAACTAATATTACAAACAAGGAGCAGATGGGTGTGTTGCCTGCTCCTGATGTGATCGCATGAGCGAAACAGCATCTCTTCCCTATTACTCTGTCCCAAAATGTATAACCTGAATATAATCACAAACACCAGATAACCCCAGAAAGATGCCTTTCCTATCAAAAGGCTAAAGATTTTATTTTTCAAAAGTGTCAATAACACCCAAGATGCAGCAAGATTGTAGATGTTTCAGATTAAAGGAACATAAATAGCTTTGATAAATAGATTCAATATCTGACGTTGCCTGGATCTTGTACTGAAGAGGGAAAACAAGTCATAAAGGGTATTAAGGAGGTCAATTTAAAAACAGAATACCAAGTTGGGCTGGCGTTGCACGCCTGTAATCCCAGCGACGTGGGAGGCGGAGGCAGGATTGCAATTCCAGCCCAGAGGCCACCTGCATAATGTAGGGAGACCTAGAATCAAAACAAAAAATAAAAAATGGGCTAGGGGTGCAGCCCAGAGGAAAAGCACTTGCAAAATGTGGAGGCATTTGGATCAACCCCCAATTACCCCTAAATAAATAAATAATATAAATAGTTGATCAATGATTAATAAAAGAAATTTACCAATGTAAAATTTACTGAATCTAATAACTTTGTTGTAGCTGGGTAACTTAATATCGCTATTCTTAAGAAATGCTTATGAAATAATTTACAGATAATTGGCCATGTAGTACGTAGCTCATTCTCAAATGGGTCAGAAAAAAATTTGTATTTTATAGATGAGTATATGTAGAGAGGGCTGGGATTTAGCTCAGTTGGTAGAGCCCTGAGCTGCAGTCTCTGAGATCCCGAGTTCAATTTCCAGCACTGCAAAAATGGGAGAAGGACCTGGCAATCCACTCCCAAGGCAATTCCGAAACAGCCAGCCATGAAAACCCTATGAGGGTCGCTATGAGTCGGATACTGACTGGACAGCACCTAACAACAACAACATATGTAGAGATGTACCTGTATCTACAAATACAGAAGGACAGAGAAAGGTTATGTGGGTTAAACATGGGCAAAATGTAATTCTTCTCTTAGGTGCATTGGAAATTACTTGTCACTAAGAAAACTAAAGTTTAAGAAAGCAAAAGTTCTTTATCCAGACACCTTCAGCTCACTCTGACCTGGCCCCAGCATGCTTGAACGGAGTCTGTAGCTCTCCTGGTCCCTCCTGTTTCCTCTGACCTTCTTAGACTGCTCTTCAGGGGTCACCAGGGCTGATTTGGGGTTTCATATCTGCTCAACTCTTCCTTCTTTCTCCTTCCTTTCTCAAGAATGCCAATACCATTTGGTTTTATTGGTGGTGTATTTCTATACATCAGCAAAAGGAGGTCCCAGGGTCTTCACTCCATTCCACTCATTAATTTCAACTCTACTTTGGGGAGACAACTCTTCCCCAGTCATTTCTTAAATGCCTTCCAGCCTGGGGAGCTCATTTTCCCGCTGTATATTGGGCAGTGCTTCTCTGCTATTCATAGGGTTTTCAATGGCTGATTGTTTTGGGAGTGGGCTTCTGGGTCCTTCTCCTTAGTCTGTGTTAATCTGGAAGGTCAGCTGAAACCTGTCCACCATGGGGGGCCCTGCTGGCATCACAGCAACGTGCAGCCCCCACAATACAATGAGCTGGCAGACACTTGGGGGCATCATCCACTAGTTATCCTAAAACTTTCCTTATCTGCTAAAGATACATACTGAAATCTTCATGGTGGGAATAGAACAATGCTTAGGGTTTGCTTCAAAATAGAGTGGGCAGTGTGGATGGGATGGGGGGCAGACTGTGTGAGAGGCAGTCGTTGGAAGGTGATCCGTAAGACTTAGTGCTGAGTGCTCAAGTGTGTATTATAGTATTTTGTCCATGTTTTGTGTTTGTTATATTCGAACTGTCACCTTTTTTCAATCAAAAATACGGGAGGTAAATGCCAGAGGAAAGAACTTCACAATGTTGGGGTGGCTGCTGCTGGGACAAAAGTAGAGGTAACAAGAAGCCTAGAAATCACCACTTTCCACTAACTTGGCATTCAGTGTTCTTAATGTATAAAAGGACATGCATCCATTACTGTGTCAAAAATAATAAAACCTAAACTTAAAATTTTGACTTACCAATCCTAAGAGTCTCTCTTGCAGAAAGCCTTGTACAAATAGTACAATGAAATAAAAATTCAAAACACTCTAAATATCTTCTCTGAAACATAGTTGTGAGAATACACAAGTGGAAACAAGGCAAATGACCATGAATAAGGAATTCATCCAAAGATATCACAGATTGTTTTTTGAAAGAGCCCAGTTGTGCTATATGCACTGACCTGCAAAGAGTCCCCTGTACACTCCGCTAAGTAAAAAAGGAAAGTCATTAAATCACAAATAAGTCACAGTCACTCACGGTATTCTAGTTTTGTTGTATTCTAGTGGTAAATACTCTACCACAAATCTACTTTCTTTCAAAATACTGCACATTTTCATTTCCTAGTATGTTGTTGTTGTTGTTAGGTGCCATCGAGTCGAGTCCGACTCATAGCGACCCTTTGTACAGCAGATTGAAACACTTGCCGATTCTGTGCCAGGCAAACAATCTTATTTATGTTTAAGCCCATTGTTGCAGACACTGTGTCAATCCATCTGGTGGAGGGTTTTCCTCTTTTGCATTGACCTGCCACTCTTCCAAACATGATGTCCTTCTCCAGGGATTGTTCTCTCCTGACTACATGTCTGAAATATATAAGACGCAGTCTGGCCATTTTTGCTTCCAAGGAGCACTCTGGTTGTACTACTTCTAGGACAGATCTGTTGGTTCTTTTGGCAGTCCATGGTATATTCAATAGACGTCTCCAGCACCACAATTCAAAAGCATCAATTCTTTTTCTGTCTCTCTTGTTCAATGTCCAGCTTTCACAACCATATGATGCCACTGAAAATAC
>VMDO01004986.1:0-117407 GCA_007922755.1 Pedetes capensis | reverse complement strand
GTGTGGATATGTATATGGGAGCCCAAGATTAAATACTTCTAAACATTACCTTCCATCCTTCCATCCTTTTCTCCCTTGCACTTGATGGTGCCGTGGTTGTTTTGAGTTACCTGCTGCAGAGGACCCGTCCCTGTGTCCCAGCTGTGAGCGCTTGGTTCAGGATAGCCATTCCCTTCTCAGGACTGGAGGGGCTGGCATGTATGGGTATTGACTAAGAGAGAAGCCCCGTTCTGTCCCCTCCTCTGTGTTCAGTGGAAGTACAAAGTACCGGTTTGTTTCACTTGTGAGCATAAAGGGGGGAAAACCCACCTGTTTTGCCTTCACAGCAATCCTTTTGATCCGGCTTTTCTCAGGAAGAAAGCTAGGGAGAACTGTTTTGTACTACTTTTTCAATTGGGTTGTCTGATCTGTCTTGTGCCTCTCATGAAAACAAAATTGGGAGTTGAAAGAGTCTTGTGTCGGGGGAAAGAATGAAGATGCTTTTCATCACGCTGCAAATCTGAAGCAAAGGTACGGCCTTTTATTTTTCTTGTCATACCCAATAACACCCCGTGACACTTGGATCCTTGACTCTGTTCGCAAGGGTGAGGATGACTTCATTTTGATTGTTCATCCTTCCTAGGCCCCAGATATGGAATGAAAATTTAGTTTCTCAGGATCATTCTACACGGAAAGAAAAGTTAAGGGACATATCTATTTTTAGTTTTAAAGGGACATGGTAACATAGCGCCATTAAGAAGTTTCCCAAATATTGCAAAGTCATTTGATACTAAAATTCATCGTGCACGCTCATTTTGACAGATTTAACTTGTTAGGCCAGGAACAACCAAAGGAGTTGTATTTCAAGGTCAGCCTTTCAGACTGGAGTCCTTCAGAGGCAGTTGCTTCCTATTGCTCCCAGTAGCGTGGTGTGTTGCTCGGGACATGGCTTGTGGCCATGGGTGACTTTTTTCATGAGAAGCTGTGGGATATTGAGAAGTACTGATACGACATCTTCTGGTTTTTGATATAAAATTCCAACCAAGGTACTTAGGTGCCACTTTCTCTTCTCTGGTGGATAATGGAGGGAACACTGTTAATGATCTTACAGGGTCAGGTCTTTATTATGCAGGAAGTATTTACTTGGCACCTATAGTGTCCCACGAAGTGTGCCCAATACTGAGAACAAAGGAGTGAGCAAAAAGGGGCACAATTCCTTTATAACGTTACTATTTATGTCAATGGGTGGGGCAGACAGATCAGTCGAATATTGCCCAAATGCGTGGACAATTGTAACTCTGAAGATTAAGCAAGATAATATATACTGGCATGTCCTTAGCACCCTATGAATATGAATTTTTTCTTGTTATAAATATTACGCAGTAAGTCCTTTTCTGGTGACACACTGAAATGGGGAAAAAAAAAAAAAAACAACAACCCAAAACACCAAAAAGCATTGTTCTCATTCATGGACCACAAATTGGAAAGGATGCTTTGTTGGTTGGCAGATGCTGATGAGTCAAGTTTCTCTCACAACGACCTTCATAGGGTTTTCAATGGTTGATTGTTTCAGAATTTCTTTGGGAGTGGAATGCCACATCCTTCTCCCGTTTTTGCGGTACTCGGGATTGAACCTGGGTCCTCAGAGAGTGCAGAGCAGAACTCTACCAACTGAGCTAAACCCCAGCCCAAGAGAATGCTGAGTCTTTAATTATGCCATACAACAGCATATCTATTGCAGGGTGGGCTCTCAGCCTAATTAAGGAGAAAGGTAAAGACGCTAATCATATTCCAGTGTGGAGGAGCCTGGACATCACGATAGCAAGGTGTGGCAGGGAGAACGGGCTGTTGAGCAATCAGAGGAAGGCTGCAGAGATAAGAAGTGGAGGATCATGGGAGACAAGGTGATGGGGTTACTGAGAGGAGTTAGTATCAGCAGGCTATGGTTTATCTATAAAGGATTTTAAGCCTGACAGGGACAGGCATGATCAGATTTCCATGATGGAAGGTAACTCAGCTAAAAATGCACCAGCAAATTATCCTGTGATCATGCCATGGCATACTATGTAGCTATGAAAAATCACATCTTAGCAGGTCGTGGTGAGGAGAAGGTCTCAGAATGTCTACAAGCTTAAAGAGTATATTACGTGTACACTTTGATCCCAGTTTTGCTTTAAAGATTATGTACACTGCAGAGAGAGAGAGAGGAAAGAGGGAGAAAATGGAGGGGTAGGGTGTGCCAGGATATTGAGTTAATCATACTGGGGTGGGCTAGGACATCTTTCACGTTCAAGCCATTCAGAACTACCCGTTTTAAAAAACAACAGGATGTTATTTAGAAGAGAAGTTGAAGGAATAATAACTGCAGTTACGATGTGGAAGATAGATTAGAAGAAGAGAACTTTGGATGTGAGGGTAGGTTAAGATTGGCAGTGCCTTTAGAGGAGAGTGGAGGAGCGGGGTGTGGTGGTGCACTCCTACAATGCCAGCATCTGGGAGGCTGAAGGTCTCGAGCTCCAGGCCAGACTGGGCTGCATAGTGAGACCCTGCCTCAAAAACAGAAGAACCACCACAAGAAAGAAGAAAGAAAGAAAGAAAAAGAGGGAGGGAGGGAGGAAGGAAGGGAGGGAGGGAGAGAAAGAGAGAGGGAGGGAGGGAGGGGAAGGGAGGAAAGAAAGAAAGAAAAGAAAAAGCAAAAGGAAAGAAGAAAAAGAGTGGGAGGGAGGAAGGAAATAAGGAAGGAAAGGTGGTCGTACAGTTGGCAAAGCTAAATGACTCTACATGCAGATGAGAGACAGGATCAACTGTGGTTTGGGATGAGGCTTTCAATAGATTGTTGTTGTTAGGTGCCGTCGAGTCATGTCCGACTCATAGCGACCCTCATAGGGCTTTCAATGGCTGTTTTGGGATTGCTTTGGGAGTGGATTGCCAGGTCCTTCTCCCATTTTTGCGGTGCTGGGAATCGAACTCGGGACCTCAGAGACTGCAGAGCAGTGCTCTACCAACTGAGCTAAATCCCAGCACCTTCAGTAGATAGTAATGGCTTACTTGAGAGGAACATGTCCAAGATTGGTAAAAACAAAAAACAAAAAACAAAAACAAAACAAAACAAAAAACAAACTCTTCATGAGTTGGACTTCATGAGTTTAGTCAGTAAGACTTTATGGTGTCTTCAGAAGGAGATGGAAAGTTGTAGCCTGGCATAACAAAAGCCTGTTTAGACTGGCAAGTGTTGGGAGTTGGTTCATCAGAAAGTGATGGATTATCAGGAGCATGCGTGAAGAATAAGCTGTGAAACTTTCAGGGGCCTAAGAGGAGAGGCTCAGAGCGACCATTTCCAAATGAAAACTCTTTCAAAAGGACACAGTTGAAAGCTTCAGGAGGGAAAGTGGTCATTTGAGACAGATATGTGGGGAGAGGTGTCCATCAGATTGGGTAATTAGGAGTTCACAGTGGACTTAAGGAAAACAGCTCATTAAATAGAAGAAGATAGATAATAAGAGGTTTAAGAAGTGAAGGAAAGATCAAAAGGCAGGGGAGGTGCGTGGGGCTGGGAGAGGGAGTCGAGAGATGAACTTGAAAGGACTCGGTGGTTTTTACTCCCTGGTGCCTGAAGGATGAAAGGAATTTGAACGTTTTGATAAGTCAAAGGAGAAAGCGGTGGAATGGGGAAGGTTGGAGCATCAGATGAGAAGTGAGTTGACCGAGCCAAATCTAGATGGGGGTGGAACTTTGAGCACAGATGGAAGAGCGTGTTTTCCCAGTTGAGGGAAGGCAAGGGGCCGGTCAAGGTGCTGGGTTGGGGTGGCAGGTGAAGAACTCCATGCTTCAGGGCCCATGGTATCTGGGTGAGGGGTGCGGTTCTTTGGGGGAAGAGATTAGAAACCTGAACATAAGGAGACGGATCCTGAAGGGAAAGAGATATTTTTGGTGCTCATGCCTGCAAGGCTTAGTGATCCTGTGTGCGAGTGTGTTTATATGTATCCTTGTGTGTATTTTCCACGAGAGTTCAGGACATATTTGTTGGATAAATGCATCAGGCAATCATTATAGATTTGCCAACTGTTTTATTTTTCTCTACTTCCTGGAACCCAAGTCAAATAATGTTAGGCTTTGCATCCCTTTTCCTTGCTGCATTTTGCTTTGTGTGAGCTTTGTTTTCTTTTCCTACAGTTGGCATTTCCTCCTCTAGTTTAAAAAAGAAAAGTTGTGTCAGAATGAAAAATTAAATCCAAACACTCATTATGACCTATCTGTAGATAAAGCCTTGTATGTGGTTAGTCCTGCAAAGGAGTTGTATTAGTAGAGCTGAGCGCGGTGGCGCACGCCTGTAATCCCAGTGGCTCGGGAGGCAGAGGCAGGAGGATCGCAAGTTCGAGACCAGAAGCAGTCTGTGTAATTTAGTGAGACCCTGTCTCAAAAAGTTAAAAAAAAAAAAAAAGGGGCTGAGGGCGCAGCTCAGTGGTCCAGCACTTGCAAAGCATGTAATTGCAAGGCCCTGAGTTCAACTCCCAGTGACCTGCTTCTGCCAGCTAGTCCCCACCTCCCAATGTTTCCACAGCCTTCCAGAATAACGCCACCAACTGGGGACCAAGCATTTGAACATGAACATGCAGGGGACATCTTATATGTCAGCCATAATGAAAAAAAAAAAAAAGAGTTGTATCAGTTAGCTCTCTGTTGCTGTGGCCATGTTACCTGACAGAAACAACTTAAGAGAGGACCGGTTTATTTTAGCTAACGGTTTCAGAGGGTCAGTCCACCACCGTGAGGAAGGCATGGCGGAGGAGCTCAGTTCGTGGTTGTGGGAGCATGTGGTAGAGGACAGCTGTTCCCATCATGGCGGACCAGGAAGCAGACAGCTTATAGGAACTGGATGCCAGCTCATAACCTTCAAAAGCCTGCCCCCAGTGGCCTGCTTCTGCCAGCTAGTCCCCATCTCCCAGAGGTTCCACAGCCTTCCCACAGCCTTCCAGAATAGCGCCACCAACTGGGGACCAAGCATTCCAACATGAGCACTGAGGGGACATTTTATGTCAGCCATAATGCAGTCGTGGAGGACAAGGTGGTCCTTGTGCTTAAGAAGCGTCGAGTTGAGTGGGGCTTGGGGTGCTGGGATGGAGCATATGTAGAGTTACCTAGGATCAGCCCAAACGGAGTGTCATCAGAGAGAGGGAAACGGAAAACATGGGGCATTCCAAAGAAAGGGACATCTGGTCTGGTGGCCTGAGCTGAGAAAGGGTCTTATAGTAGAGGAGATGGCTTGTACTGGACTGCGGTCAGTGCTGAGAATTTCCACAGGAGGCCACTAGCTGGGGGCAGAGGTGTGTTGGGATGGGAGTAGAAAGAAGCATCTCAAGTGGAGGCCAAGGGGGAAACAGGGTGTATGTGAGAGCTAAAGGAAATGCTAGGATCCACACGCACATCCAACCACACGTAGAGAGGACTGTTGAGTGAGTTGCCCGTTTTCAGGTGTGAACGCTTAGAGGTTTACCTTTTGCTTCTGTAATACGGAGAGCTGAAAGGGCTGCAGATGAAAGTGGAAAAGATTCAATACAAGCAAATTTTATTCTTTATACCTATCAGAATCCCGGGGGTGGGGAGGCAGGGAACTCTTTCCCATTAGTCATTCAGTCTCTGATTCTATAAATTGCAGACTTGTGGGCATTCACATTGCCTCATAGATAAAACTATCAGTTTAAAAGTGCCCCAGCATCAACATTTATCAAAACCTCATTGCATTGTGAGAAATGGCTTCAAATTTTGTTAGAAATGTCCTCAGAATTCCAGTTAATATTTTATGCATTAACTTGAACTGCAAAATCAAGTCCAATTCTCTTGCTTTTAAAGCAATGTGGAGGAGATAAGGGACAGTGGCAGTTTCAGGCTTATAAATTTGTTGTCCCAGAGACTGAAGAAATCCTTTAACCGTGTTTCTTTTAGTCAAGGTCATTTGCTTACGAACAGACCCTGACAGTTTCTCATACTCAAAGCATGTACGTGCATAAAATTAGAGAAGGGAGGTGTTTCTTGCTCAATACATGGGTGTTTAATCTTGGACTCTTCCTGTTTTTGAATTATTAAGTCTTTAAGTGAAGGACTGTGTCTGTCAGCTTGTCATGCATGGGGGCTTGCATGTTGCTGTGATGTTGAAAGCTATTCTGTTGGTATTTCAGATACCAGCAGGGCCACCCATGGTGGACAGGTTTCAGCTGAGCTTCCAAACTAAGACAGACTAGGGAGAAGGACCAGCAGCCCACTGTCAAAACAATCAGCCATTGAAAACCCTATAGTAGCAGAGAAGCACTGTCAAATATAGTGCTGGAGAATGAGTCCACAGGCTGGAAAGCATTCAAGTTCATGACTGGGAAGTAATTGCCTCCTGAGACCTCCTAAAGCTCCTGGGACCTACTAAAAATGAGGAGAAACATAATGGTTGCAACAGTAGGCTCACACATGAAAAGACTGTACATGGCACAGTATTGGGTAGAGTTTTGTTCTGTTGTACACAGGGTTGCTATGAGTTGGACCCGACTCAACCAGATGTAACAAGTGAAATCAATCTACATCACCTTCTGAAATACTACACTTCCTCGTAGTGGAAGGGTATTGTTGTTGTTGTTAGGTGCTGCTGAGTCGGTATCCAACTCATAGCGACCCTACATACAACAAGGGAAGCACTATTATCAGTGCTTCTCTCTTGTTCATAGGGTTTTCAATGGCGGATTGATTTTTGGGAGTGGGTTGCTGGTCCTTCTCCCAAGCCTACAGTATTTGGTGTTCCCACGAGGTCTTCCATCCAAGTACTGACCAGGCCTGACCCTGCTTAGCTTCCTAGATCTGATGGGATCTGATGCCACAGGGCTACAGATGCAGGCGGAAGGGTATTAGGGAAGTTTATTTTTCTCCATCAACCACTCATGATGAAAGAGATGTCTTCTTTTTCTTTTTTCTCTCTCTTTTAAAATGTTTCTGTTCTGTTGATGGAAAGGGGTGTTGGATAGAGGAATAGCCTTGGAGCTCCACTGTGAGTATCACCACAAGACGTGAACAATTTATAAGACCCACAGTTATTGTCATCTCTCATTGGTGAACAAAGCCTTCTCACTAATCCCAAAAGATGGATCTCCTGCCTTGTTATAAGAAAATCAATTTTGCCAACTTGTTCTAAGGGATTTTCCTTTATAGAAAATTTTGGATTCTGTTTATCTGAGGGGTAACATATGCTAAGGACTTCAAGTTCCTTTTGTTCTTTATAAGAAATCAAGGTCATATGGTGGATGTTCACCATATGTTCTTTGTGTACAAAAACTCTTCCTTAGCCACAAACAGCCCTCCTGCATACTCACTCTTCTTTTCTCCCATCAAGTCAGCAGCCATACCACCCTGGCATCTAATCTCGTCAGATCTTAGAAACTAAGCAGGGTCGACCTGATTAGGTCTTAGATAAGAGACTGCCTGAGAATACCGGGTGCTGTAGGCTTGGAAGAAGGACCTGGCAGCCCACTCCCAAAAACAATCATCAGAGATCCTATGAATAGCAGAGAAGCACTGACAGTAGTGCTGGGCATGGCACAGTGTTGAGTAGGGTTTGATTTGTTGTACATAGGGTCATTGTGAGTTGGACTGGACTTGACAGAACCTAACAAGAACAGCAATTCTTCCACCAGACGGAGAGATGAATATTTGCATAGTTCCTTTCATATATGGTTCTGCGTAGGTCTGTATCTGTCTATCTTGTCTTCATAATTCGTTGAGGGGTGTGGTTACTGTCCCTTAAGTGTATTTCTGCTCTGTGATTGTGATGTATGTATGGCAAAGTGTCTTTGATGTCATTAAATCATCATGCTTCCAGCTTCTGCAACATTCAGTGTTACTGATCATTCTCTCTTTACTGAAATCTTCTCTTGAGGGCAGGAATACCTCACTCTTCCCGGGCTTTCTGTGTCTCTAGTCACTCATTCCTAAACTCCTTTGCTGGGTCAACATCCTGGCCATTAAATTCTGAAGCTTTCCAGGGGGCTTTTCCTTAATTCTCAGTCCTATTTGTTTGTGACTGCATTGAATACCTGTCCCCAGTGGGTCTCCCATGAAAAAGCTGTCTATGCTAGACCTTTCCCATGAACTACAGATGTCTCTTAGCACCTCAGTCCCAACACATTTAAAATGTACCGATGTTTCAGCGCATCACCCAGAGGCTGATTCTGTTTGGCTTCCTGTCTTGATGAGAGGTGTTGCCACACATCTAGTTATGGAGCCCCAAACCTAGACGTCTTCCTTGACAGTCCTTCTCTTTGACCCTTCTCAAGTCCTCGCAAGGCAAGGAGAGAGTCCTCTAAGAAAATCCCGGGGATCCAACCATTTCTCATCTCCTCCTATCCTCACTCGCTTCTGCCCATGACCACCCGAGCTCACAGTACCACCATCCCTTATCTTCTGCTACCTGTTTTCCGAGCTGGACTATGGATACCTACTCTTGTTCACTCTCCATCTATCTCCTTCATGGCATACGTCACAGGTGAAGGTTCACAGCTGTTCCCTCACTCATGTGTAGGATTATTTTCTTGCTGCCTTCTTTCCATTTGTTGGCTGGATGCTCCGTGAAGTCAAGGACCATCTTTTGGAACTCATGTTGTATTGTCACTGCTTTAGCAAGCTCCTTAACATGTGTTAACTAGAATATATGTGGTATGTTGTTGTGGTTGGTCAATGCCATCCAGTCAGGTCTGACTCATAGTGCCCCTCATAGGGTTTTCAATGGCTGACTATTTCAGGATTGTTTTGGGAGAGGATTGCCACATCCTTCTCCGTTTTTGCAGTGCTGGGGTTTGAACCCTGGTCCTCAGAGAGTGTGGAGCAGTGCTCTACCAATTGAGCTAAGCCCCAGCATGTATGTGGTATAAGACTGACCAAAAGAAGGAAGAGTAAAATGGGATTCTTGCTGTTGGTTATTTTCAGTATTTGTGTTTACTTTCATACTTTATCAGCACCTAACAACAACAATAACAGCAACATCCTTTAAGCTCATGGTGATTAAGGAAATCCTTGGGCATCTCCACCGTAAACATGTATTTCTCTGATGGTAGAACTAGTAGGTGCTAATTCTAGAACCATAAGAATGTAGAAAAACAAAAAAGGAAAAAATTATATCACCATTCATGGTGTTGAATCCTGGTTTAATGCTAGTCCATGACCTTTTTCCTCTGTCATTCAAACCACTTCAGAATCAGTTAAAGTAGAATAGACATACTGGAGACAAACAGGCTTTCTAGAATGTTTATCTTTAATATAGGAAGACTCTTGGAAAGACCGTGCTTAGCTAGAGAAATTCCTGTACAGTATTAGGGTCTATTGGATATGATAAACTTCAGGCCCCATTTATAATATACAACATTTTGTTTAGTGTCAAATATGTTTTCTGGTTCAGTATCTGCTACTATTCTATAAAACTCCATGATATTATCTGGGTCTTCCATCAGATTCCTTAAGGCCAGTGTGAGGATTCCTTGGTCAACATTTGTCACAAAGCAACCCTGTATGTAGTTCCAGATGATCATAGAAAGCATTAGCGTCAGGTTCTCTGTTAGGAATTAAATCTTATCTCTTTGGTAAAGTTAATTTTCATGTATTAAAAGCTGCTATGATTAGTGTATGAAACACATGGTGTTTTTGTTTGTTTGTTTTGGCACTGGGGGTTTAACCTAGAGTCTCACACATGCTTTATAGGTCTTCTACCACTGAGCCATGCCTGCAACTGTAGCACTGTGGCATCCGATCCTGTCAGATCTCAGAAGCCAGTCAGGGCCAGGTCTGGTTAGTACTTGGATAGGAGACTGCCTGGGAATACCAGGTGCTGTAGGCTTGGGAGAAGGGCCTGTCAACCCACTCCCAAAAAACAATAAGCCATTGAAAACCCTATGAATAGCAGGGAAGCACTGACAAAAGTGTTTCGCCTGCTGTACGTAGGGTCACTATGAGTCAGATACTGACTCGATGGCACCTAACAACAACAAGAACAACCACTGAGCCATAACCCCAGCCCACTTTTTACCATTTATTGTTGTGTTTTATTGTGAGATAGGGTCTCGCTAAGCTACCCAAGTTGCCTCCGGCCTCAAACCTGTGATCCTCCCGCCTCTGCCTCCCAAGTCACTGAGATTACAGACGTGCACTACCTGCCCTGCTAGACAAAACAACTGTAACATTTTTCCCAACAGCAGGCCAGATGAGCACAGGAGGGTTCCCTTTCCACTCTTGTTTTCCAAAGGCACATGTGGGGAGATCCTAATTGAACAATGCGGGAATGAGGTAACCCCAGCCCTGCGCTCTTCTCTCCTAGTCAAGGCAACAGTGAAGAACTTTGACTTAATATAACTTAACATCTGCCCTGTTCTCAGGAGGGTCCGTTTTCCCATGGAGACTTCTCGTCTATGATGTTGAGAGCTTCCCTTTCATAGGCACCCATTTGATGGGTTTGGTTTTTTTTTTAGTTGTGTATTAGGATATTCAGTTTCACCTCTTTATAATCTTATTAAAGTCATGAAAGCATGAAAGTGAATGAGTGTGGGTGATGTGCATGGCTTCCGAGGGTGTGGTTTGTCAGCGAGGGCATATTTTTGGTATGGAGCGTTCAGCACAGTGGAGAAGGAGCCACTTATGGCTGGTGCCAGATGGACACCCCTCATGGAATCTGCTACTAATCCCAGGGGCCCCATGACACGGGGTTTATTTTCAATATTAATCTTGATAGGAAGGCAGCTGCGATTCTTTAAAAAAAAAAATCGTACCTCTAACTTATTTTTATTACAGCCAAAGAAATTTATAGATCGGCTTTATAGATGGAATCTACTTTTTTCCCTCAGTTATTAACCAGCACTGAGGAATGTGCCATAATTTTTCCTATGTGCCATATATATTCTTCCACTGGTAGCGGTGAGAAAAAAGAATTCTTTTTCCCCAAAATAAGTGGAGTCAGTATAGGTTGGTAACGTGTGCACTTTGTATAAAAGTCACTGTAAATAAGGCACTAACATTCTACTTAAGAGCCAAGTCGTTTGCCTCATTTTTTTTAAGTGAGAATTTCCATCCCAGATATGTTCTAGTTTAACTGTAGCATGTCAAGGGGGTTAATAAATTTTTAGAGGGAACATTTGTACTATTAGGAGCAGCCTCACTTAGTTTTCTTTGTGATTGTTTTAAGATTGGTACATCTGCTTTCCTCTCTTTTGGTCACTTTTGCATGGGCAGCTTGCTGTAATTTGCCTAAGCGCAGTTGAGTCACTCTTCTGGAATAGAATCTGGTTTTTGCTGAAGCGAGTAAAATTTGATATATGATTTAAGAAGAGCTGCTTACAAATTGCTGTATAATCACATCTTTTTAAATTCGTGTAAGGAAATAAGGTAATCTTGAATATATTAGTATACAATGATTGGGATCCCAAGAACAAAATACCTCCCTTATTTAGAAATACTTAAATGCATGGTTATTTATATAAAATGCTAAAGTAAATTTGAGCTATACGCCAGATTAACACTGACATCTCAGTTGAATTCCATGATTTGTCTTCCAGATGAAAGCCAGTGGCCCCTTCTTTGAAGGGGTTTTATTTTATGGCTATGTTTTAAGAAGTCATTAGCCTCATACTCAACCTAATTAAAATAAGGGTTCAGGGAAAAAAGGTCTCCTTTCAAAATAAGTATAAGATACATAATCTTGAGTTGCAGATTTTGTAATAGTTGGTGGAGGGGAATGTGATTTCCCCACTTCTGCACTGAGATCTCATCTGAAGTGGATTTAAAGCGTCCTGTGAGCCCTTTGTGAGTAAAAGATTTTAGATAAACAAACATCACTGGTAAAATACAGAGAACTAATGAAAGCTATATGATCATCCATCTGGGAAAAAGTTGTCCCCACAGAATTCAAGTAATCATAAAATCATAGAAAAATGTATGTAATCAAGATGTTCTTGCAGTGTGAGCAAAAGCTTTCTGCTGCTGTGCTGTAAAACATAGGCTGTGGGGTTTCTCTAGCCAGACCAGACCCTGAGCTTCCCTGGATTCTTTTAATTTCTCATCAAGTATGTGAGACTTGCTCTTAAAAATGATAGATGTGAGTTAATAGGCATTAATAGTCCTCACGTCATCCTGTTGGATTTAAATGATTATATATCATTCTACTTGGTGTTGGAGACGTCTATTGAATATACCATGGACTGCCAAAAGAACCAACAGATCTGTCCTAGAAGAAGTACAACCAGAGTGTTCCTTGGAAGCAAGAATAGCCAGACTGCGTCTTACATATTTCAGACATGTAGTCAGGAGAGAACAATCCCTGGAGAAGGACATCATGTTTGGAAGAGTGGCAGTCAACACAAAAGAGGGAAACCCTCCACCAGATGGATTGACACAGTGTCTGCAACAATGGGCTTAAACATAAATAAGATCTTTTGCCTGGCACAGAATTGGCAAGTGTTTCGATCTGCTGTACATAGGGTTGCTATGAGTCGGACTCGACTCGACGGCACCTAACAACAACAACAACAACAACAACTTGGGAGAAGGACCTGGCAACCCACTCCCAAAAAACAATCAGCCATTGAAAACCCTATGAAGAGCAGAGAAGCACTGACAGTAGTGTTTCGCCTGCTGTATGTAGGGTTGCTATGAGTCGGACACCGACTTGAGGGCACCTAACAACAACAACATATCATTCTACATTACCTATGCTTGTGAACGTAGCATTGATGATGTTTCAGGTAAGTAGGCTTTAGGTCTTTGGCTTATCGAAAATGATGAAGACTGGAAAATAAACACATCAAGTCACTCATAATATTTCAGGAAGAATCTATAAGCATATTGATATTTTTCTCTTTTTTAAAAAAGTTAGCCTTAGAAGAACATATTAAACTATTTCTATTTCTTATTTTCAGCAGGAAAAAATAAAAGAGAAATTAGGTATTTATATACACAGACGACTTCATAGCTGATAACCAACTTACTGATATATATTTGAAGTTCATTTAATATAAACCTTGACCTCGGTCAATAATCTTATAAGTAGATATGTCCAAACTCAGGGTAATGCAAAAGCAATACTTCTGTAATATTTTCCTTGAAGCATTTTAAATTAAATCTTTTAATTATGCTTAATGTATGGGTTGGTCTATATCAGAGTTTGTTATTCTGTATTGACATTTTGGACATGTAATGCTTTGTTGTGAGGGCCGTCCCATGCATTGTAGGATTTTTTTTGTTTTTTTTTGTTTTTTTTAGTACCTGGGAGTCGAGCCCAGAGCCTCACACATACTTTGCAAATACTCTACCACTAGGCTGCACTCCCAGCCCATTTTTTAATTTTTATTTTTTATTTTTGAGGCAGGGTCTCCTAAATTATACAGGCTGCCTCTGGCCTCAGACTCTCGATCCTCCTGCCTCTGCCTCCCGAGGTGCCAGTTACAGGCATGCGCCACTGCCGCTGGCTGCATTGTAGGATGTTAACAGTATTGCTGGCCTTTATTTACTGGATTCTAGAAGCATCCTTTAGTCCATATGACAATAAAAACTCTCTTCAGACATTATCAAACTTTCCCTGGGGAACATAATTGCCCCTGGTTAGAATCACTGATCTATATACCTGTATATTTTCATCTGTATATCTACAGTTTCATCTGCATCTACATGTTAGCATATTTATGTCAGGCACCTGAACACAATTACAGTTCAAGAGCTTTAAATCATTTGAGATCAAAGAATGGAAGATAATATTGGAAGTCACTGATGTTTTGATGGAATTCGTACTATAGCATAATTAGAGTGACTGAAATTAGAGAATGTATGTTTTTACTGTTGGTTAGTAGAGTTTGGTTACAGAACGAGAGAAATTTTTGTAATTAGTTAAAAGGTTTTCACTTAAAAACCCAGAGAAACATTTTACTTAATTTGTTATTTCTTTCTGTATTTGACATTTCATATCAGAGAAGCAGCAATGCCCGCGAGTGTTACTAAGGGTATTCGGTATAAATATGTCATGTCATTAGAGACCTGAGTTTGTTTCCAGCAGAAAGTCTCTAAGGTCCTTAATCATTTGGTTGCAGCAAGAACTACAAAGTCTGGCGGTCCAGCGGAAGCAGCTCAGATTTTATCTTCTGTGACTTTTCATTTCCATTTTGTTTTAAGGCTTTGGCAGTCTTTCGGCAAGCCCTAATAGTGATGGCTCACCTGACTTTGATGTGCACTGACTCATACTCATCGTTTTATTCGAAATGAAAATAATAAATGCCTTAGCAACAAGAAAAATAAGTGGCTCACTAACTTAGTTTTAACCACACCGAAGCCACCACTGGCGGGTACCTCTGGGCTTTATGCTGAGGCCAGAGCACGATCAGTTGGTGGACTTGCTGTGTGAAGTCCTGCACGCCAAGGCCATGGAGGCACAGCCTCCACCCTCAAGGAGTCCAGCAGGGACACAGCAACCTAAATAGATCACCTTAACACGGTGAAGAATGATGCACAGCTTGCCTCAGAGCTTGGAGGAGGAGAATCCAGTCTAACCAGGAGTGGGGATGGTGGTACCAAATGGCTTTTCCAAGAAGCTGTCTTTGGAGTATCCTCGAACATGCTACCTACTGTGTGCCTTAGTGGAACCAAATTAATTCATGGTAAAGTACCCACAGCAGATGAGAGCTAAGTTTCTCCTAGTGATACTGGAATTTATCATAGGTCACAGCCCTTTCTGAATCCCAAGGGATGTCTGGCCAGTAATGTAAAATTTCACATGCATGTCAGGTCTTTTGGGCCACAGAGAGAGGATATTTCTGGTTCTTCTAGCAACATCTGAACTAATGGCCATGTTTAACTGTCCGTTTAGTGTTGCTCACTAAAACCAAAACAGACCACTCACGTTTCTTTTGTAATTTGCTGTCATTTTTATAAGGGTTGCCTACTAGTTTGCCATGGGAGAAGGACCTGGCAATCCACTCCCAAGGCAATCCCGAAAACAGTCAGCCTTTGAAAACCCTATGAGGGTCGCTATGAGTCGGATACCGACTCGACAGCACCTAACAATAACAACTAGTTTGCCGAATACTATAGAAGATGCACAGAATAAATACCACCACCCCCTGGTTTTTCTTTATGTTTTATGTTTTTTTTTGATTGTAGGTCTTACTGTAGAGCCCAGGCTGCCTGAACACTCAAGATCCTCCTGCCTCAGCCTCTTCAGTGCTGGGATTGCAAGCCTTTGCCACCACCCTCAGCTCACAGCATTATTCTTCTTCTTGTTGTTGTTAGGTGCTGTCGAGTCGGTATCTGACTCATAGCGATTGCCAATGGCTGACTGTTTCAGGATTGCCTTGGGAGTGGATTTCCATTATTTCTTATCTTCTGGAAATTATACTGTCCATCTTAGCTTCTGTTATTGTGGGCTGATCTGCCTTCCTTGTGTTCAGACTTTTCCCTAACCTACAAACATGGGCCAGTCTCTTTTTATTTAGAACATGTTAAAGCTAATCCTCAGAGCAGAGGCCACCCTCGCGGGTTCCTGTATCAATACTTCCCCTGTCCTCATCACTGAGGATGCCGCATCCCCATTTCTTGGTCTACCAGGTCTATTTCTATGATATTAGGACTTTGCCGAAGTCATTTTTCTCAATCACATAACTCTCCTCTCCTAGGCGAGTACCTACACATCCTTTAAAACCCCACTCAAATGATTCCTCGTATTTACAACCTTCTGCTGAAATGGATGGACTTGGAGAACATCATTTTAAGCGAATTAACACAGTTTCAGAAAGAGAAATACTATATGTTCTCACTCATATATGGGAGCTAAATCTAAAAGGAAGAAAAAAGTAACTATACATGTGTAGATATATAACGATGATAATCATACCTATCTAAAAAGGGAAAATATAAGCAGATCAGAAAGAAGGTGGGAAAGGATCAGCAGCTGGGAGCAACGGTTGGGGAAGTGGGAAATGGGAGGGGAAGTAAAGTAGAGGGGGTAAAGTGGAAGAGGAAAATCTCAAAATATATGATGCAACCACATGAATACATAGGGACAAAATAGGGGAGAGGAAAAAAACTCAATGCGACTATAACCTGTGATTGCATACGATTTATTATTACATATTAATTAAAATTCCTATTTTTTCTCTTCTTTAGATTATACTGTTTTGTAAAATATGTAAGATGATGAATGTGTAAACAAAAGCGACTTAATAGTTGCATAATGGATAGAGCAAATGACTTATTACTCTGTACCCACCCCACCAATATTTATAAATAAATGAATATAAATAAATTAATAAAACCTGCTGACTTCCCCCCATTTGGAATTGTATCGTGGGTTTTCCATCAGAGCCCTTCTTCTGTAGAACGCAGATCTTTTTAACCCAGCATCTACCACTATCTTTTACATATTGTTGTTAGGTGCCGTGGGGTCAGTATCCAACTTATAGCGACCCTATGTACAACAGGTGAAACACTATTATCAGGGCTCCTCTGCTGTTCGTAGGGTTTTCAATGGCAGATTGGTTTTCTGGAGGGGGTTGCCGGGTCCTTCTCCCAATCTTTTAGATAGTGGGCTTCTAATAAATATGACATGTGATGTTTCAACGGCCCATTCATTTTCTTGGATTTTTCAATTCCTCTGCAGACTCCTCCCACTCCACTTTCTAACGTTTCTCGGTTGCCTCTTCTGTGTGAGACCCTTTGCCGGAGGAGGTTCCATGCTGCTTCCCTTCTTACCCAGTTCATTCCCCTCTTCAGAAACGAGGAAACAGAAGTTGTGAGAAGCGATGAGGCTTGGCTTACCTGGTGATGCCCAGCTTGAGGTGGCGGAGCTGGGATGTGAACTGGAACCTCCCTGGCTCACTCATTCACTCGTGAACTCAGCAGATACATACTGAGCACCTACTGTGGGCCAGACATTGTCCTGTGGCCCAGAGGAAGCAACACTGAACCGTAGGCATCCCTTCTCGTCATGGACTCTGAGCGAGAGGGGACAGTAAAGAAATGGTGAAATGAAGTGGTGTTGGTTTGCGATAAGTGACTTTATGTCTCTGATGGCACAGAAGGCAAGGGAATGGGAGAGAGACTGTGGATAGAGGATGCGTGCCATCTTTGCTAAGCTGACCTGGATCCCTGAGAGGTGGATGGATGTTGAGCAGAAGCCTATGTAAAATAAGGATAGAAGGGAGGGTGGCCCAGAGACGGACCGGAGGGACAACGGGGCAGCATGCCTTGAGCCCAGCGGTGAGAGTCTGCGGGAGGATCCAGTAGCCAGATTGTGACACCCGGGGACAGAAGTTTGCATTTTATCTAAATTTTCATTGGGAAGCCACCAGAATTCTTTTTTTTTTTCTTTCTTTCTTTTTCTTTTTGCGGTACTGGGGGTTGAACCCAGGGCCTCGCGCCTGCATGCTCTGCAAATGCTGGACCACTGAGCTGCGCCCCCAGCCCATTTTTTTTTTACTTTTTGAGACAGGGTCTCGCTAAGTTACGCAAACTGCCTCTGGTCTCAAACTTGTGATCCTCCTGCCTCCGCCTCCCAAGCTGCTGGGATTACAGGCATGTGCCTCCACCCCTGGCTCCATAATTCTTTAAGTTGTAACCTTTTCCCAAGCTGCCACATAAACTGTCACAGTTTGTAAAACATGTAGACTTGGTCTGTTTTGGCTTCTGCAAGAGTCATTGAAATACTGTCTTGGCTGTTAGGACAGGTAGAAGAGGTGGCTTTTTGTGCACTGGCCCATTTAATCCTCAGAGCCTCACGATGAGGCAGGTAACCCCTCTTACCCCTGTCTTGTAGCTGAGGATAAGTAACTTTTGCCCAGGTTCACAGCTGGCATGGAGCTCGGCTGGGATTTTGAAGTTATCCTTAAGACAAGTTAGACAACTTGCTTGCCGTCCCATAACTCGTTGGGCGGGATTAGAATCCAAAGCCATTTAGCCTGGCTTGTGGTAAGTGTTCACTGTATTCCATCCTTCCGGTGGTTGTCTCTGCCAGGGATAGACACTTGAAGCCTCCTGCCAGCTTTAGAGTGTTCTTAACTGGTCTCCTTGTCTTTCTCAGTAGTACTCTTGAGCACTTTGGATCATGGAGATGCTCAAGCGTGCGTACCTCCAGCAAAGTCCTTCGTACACCTTCCCATTGAATAGATTTCAAAGGGCTAAGGTTGGCCTTCAAGGCCCACCTGAGCCTGGCTGGCTGCCATCGCTCCCTCTTCTTCCTCTGCACCTGTGGCCAGATGGCTCTGTGCTTTGATCTTTGAGCAAATCCTGTGTGGGATTAGGTCTGCGGCTTTGCTCGCTCCATTCTCTTTCCCTGAGACTCTCCCTTCTCCTCCCTTCTTTCTGGGTTCTAAGCTCGTTCCTCCGACCAACCATTCTTTATCGATTCCTTCTTCCCCTAAATTTGGAAGCTATTTGTCACCAACTTGGCTCTAAAAGTGATCGTTTTTTATGTACAATCACCTCAACCAAGTTGTCATCACATAAAAGCAGCAATCATATCTTCCATTTCCCTGCATCTACGGAGAAGTGGATACATTCCCCCAAAATAGCCAATTAATTAGTGCCTAATAGGTACGCACTTGAGTGTTGGTTATGCTTTGGGGGGGGCTGGGATTTAGCTCAGTTGGTAGAGTGCTGCGCTGCAGTCTCTGAGGTCCTGAGTTCAATTCCCAGCACCGCAAAAATGGGAAAAGGACCTTGGTAATCCACTCCCAAGGCAATCCCGAAACACTCAGCCATTGAAAACCCTATGAGGGTCGCTACGAGTCGGATACTGACTTGACGGCACCTAACAACAACAACAACAACGCTTTGGGCAAGAATTGGGAGAGAGAGAAAACTAATCATGGAAAAGATGTGGTCACATAGCATGTGTTCTGTGGGGGTTTTGTTTTGTTTTGTTTTTTGGGGTAGTGTATGTTTAAGGAAAACTAGCCATTGTTTTCCTATCCTGTGAATACTGGCGAGGATCCGTTGGCTAGTCCCAAAGGTTGCTCCGTTTTGGTTAAAAAGACAAAACAAAACAAAAGCCCCAAACCCTCACATCTGGAATGTTACCATCCTTTCCCCTACTTTTATTTGCCTTTTTGATTTTGAGGTTAAATAAGTGTAGTTGAGTTTAAACGTATGTTTTTTTTTCCCTTGCCACTTTTAACTCACCCAGATGGGTGTGTGATTCACAGACTCCAATGTGTCCAGATCATGAGAATCCAAAGGCCTCTGTGTCTGAGCTAATTCCTTGTGTTTAGACATCGCTGTTCCTCCTGTGGGTCCACAGAACTCAACAGAAGTCCAACAGTGGAACTTGCATTTCCTGCTTGATCCACCCTCAGATATGTCTGGCGTTCCTTCCTCTGATGAGGGGTTGCCACTTCCAAAATGACGACATTTGCTTGTAAAGGAGGAAGGTGAGGCAAGAGGTAGTAAATGCTTGAACCAAGCCCTTACTGCCATAAACAAAACAGCTGTGTCACATCCACATTTCTGTGAGGGCATCCTCAGTTGCTTAGAAAAGTTTGTTTTTAAAAAAGGAGTGTCTAAGCCCAGCACTTGGGACACTGAGACTGGATTGGGAGTTCGAGGCCATCTTGCACTATGGAGCTGACTGTCTCAAAAATAAAGTAAAAAAAAATAAAAAAAGAAAACGAAAAGTTTTCACCACATGACTCTAAAATGAACTAGGCCAGATGTTATTGTTAGGTGCCATTAAGTCAGGTCTGACTCAGGGTTACCCTGTGTACAACTGCCATGCCCGGCGCTATGTCAGTGCTTCTCTGCTATTTGTAGGGTTTTCAACAGCTGTTTTGGGATTATTGTGGGAGTAGGCTGCCAGGTCCTTCTCCCATTTTTGCAGTGCTAAGGATTGAACCCAGGGTCTCAGAGTGTGTAGAGCAGCACTCTACCAACTGAGCTAAACCCCAGCCTCAACTAGACTAGACTTGTTGTCAGGTGCCGTGGAGTCAGTGTCCAACTCATAGCGACCCTATGTTCAATAGGTGAAGCACTATTATCAGTGCTTCTCTGCTATTCATAGGGTTTTCAATGGCTGATTGGTTTTTTGGGAGTGGGTTGCCAGGTCCGTCTCCCAAGCCTACAGCACCTAGTGTTCCCAGGCGGTCTCCTATCCACATCCTAAACAGGCCCCACCCTGCTTAGCTTCCGAGATCTGACGGGATCCGATGCCCCAGTGGTATGGCTGTTGGCCCAACTAGACTAGTTGTTCTCAAATATTAGCATGTTGTAGAGTTCTGGAGAAGCAGGTTAATGAAATATGGACATGAGGGCCCCACTGCCTTGAGATTCTGATACAGTAAATCAGGGTGGGGATCAGGCAATTTGCATTCTAAACAGACATCTGGCTATTCTGTGGTCCTTGGCACAACACATTGAGAAACACTGATTTAGACTAGAGAGCATTTCTCAAAGGAGGATATTTGAAGTCAGGAAAAGTATCAGCTGTTGAATTTAGTACTTGAATCCTTGTCTTGTTTGACATTTGGCTGCAGGTGAGTGTACGGTTCATTTCAGTTTGTATTCAACCACCTAAGGCACTCATCCTTTACAACCCACCCCGCTCACCTTGGCCTCTGTACCCTTTCTAGAAAAAGGGTCGTGCATTTTCTTTCCTTTCTTTTAACTTGTTTTATTTATTTATTTATTTAGTTAGTTAGTTAGTTAGTTAGTTAGTGTTACTGGGGAGTTGAACCCAGGGCCTCAACACATGCTTTTGCAAGCGCTCTACCACTGAGCTGCACCCCTAGCCCATTTTTCACTTGTTATTTTGAGTATAGCGAGACAGTGTCTCGCTATACAGGCTGCCTCTGTCTAGGAACCTGAGATCCTCCTGACTCTGTCTCTTAAGTCACTGGGATTATAGGCATGCAACACCACACTTGGCTCTTTCTTTTAATTTCTTTTTCATGGATGCATATTAATATACGTATTTATGTGATTGTTGTTGTTGTTAGGTGCTATCGAGTCAGATCTGACTTATAGTGACCCTATGTACAACAGAATATAACACTACCTGACCCTGTGCCATGCACACGATCTTTTTTCTGTTTTTATATTTGAGCCTGTTGTTACAGCCACTGTGTTTCTTCTCATTTTCAGTGGTGTCACATCAGCAAATGGAGGTCCCAAGGGCTTTACTCCATTCCTCTTATTAAGGTCAACTCTACTTTGAGGAGGCAGCTCTTCCCCTGAGGGGCTCATTCTCTGGCACTGTTTTTGATAGTGCTTCTCTGCTATTCATAGAATTTTCAAAGGCTAATTGTTTTGAGAGTGGGCTGCCAGGTCATTCTCCCTAGTTCATCTTAGTCTGGAAGCTCAGCTGAAACCTGTCTGCCATGGGTGGCCCTGTTGGTACCTGAAATACAGGTGGCATAGCTTTCGGCATCACAGCAACATGCAGGCCCCCACGGCATGACAAGCTGACAGACAAGTGGTAGATATTTATGGGGACATAGTAAGGACTGTTCATGGTGCCTGAGCCAGTGAAGCCAGCACAAGGATTTGAGCAGGGGGTGATGTAGATTTTCAAAGGCTCTGTGTTGAGCATAGACTGTGGAGAGTGTGGAAGAGTCAGAGGGACCTGCTGGGAGGTTACTGCAATGGACCAGGAGGGACCGGATGGCTTGGGCTTAGGTAGATCCAGGGGAGGTGCAGACAGGTGGGCTTCTTTGGGTGTAATTGGAAGGATGAGCCAACAGAATCTTGTGATGGTTTAATGGGGGAAAGAAGAGAAAGCAGAGTTGGGAGTGGCTTGGTCTGAGCACAGGCACTGAGTCAGTTCTCCACCAGCAGTCTCGGTGACGACTGGGCGGAACAGGCTATGGAGAAAACGATGGGTTCGGTTTTGGACATACATTGAAGACATCCGAGGGGAAGTAAGTGCTGTAGGCAATTGAACTTGTGAGTTCTGGTGCTCAAGAGAGAATCATTCAGGAATTTTTAGCTCTTAGAGAGGCGTATGGATGTGTATGTGTATAATTATGCATATGTGTGTAATTCTCTGCATATATAGATGTGGTTGTTTTTGTTGTTGTTAGGTGTTGTCGAGTTGTGTCCAACTCACAGCAACCCTCATAGGGTTTTCAATGGCTGATTGTTGGGATTGCCTAGGGAGTGGATTGCCATGTCCTTCTCCCAACAGTTGTGATTATATATACATAATTAGCAGTATTGTGTCTGTGTGTGTGTGTGTGTGTGTGTGTGTGTGTGTGTATACCCAGAGGGCTGGGATTTAACTCGGTAGAGCACTGGGCTGCAGTCTCTGAGGTCCCGAGTTCAATTCCCAGCACCACAAAAATGGGAGAAAGGCCTGACAATCTACTCCCAAGGCAATCCTGAAACAGTCAGCCATTGAAAACCCTGTGAGGGTTGCTATGAGTCGGATACCGACTCGACGGCACCTAACAACAACATATATACCCAGATACTCCTTGACTTACTATGGTAGGGTTATGTCCTGAGAAACCCATCCTAAATTGAAGATACTGCAAGTCAAAAATATCATAATTGCCAATATTGTAAGTTGAAAATGCTTTCGGCCATACCACCTTGGCATCCAATCCCATCAGACCTTGGAAGCTAAGCAGGATCAGACCTGGTTCGTCCTTGGATGGGAGACCACCTGGGATCACCAGGTACTATAGGCTTGGGAGAAGGACCTGGCAACCCACTCACTAAAGGCAATTAGCCATTGAAAACTGTATGAATAGCAGAGAAGCATTGATACAGTGCCAGGCATGGCACAGTGTTGGGGAACATTTCATCTTTCACACGTAGGATCATTATGAGTTGGACCTGCCTTGACGGCACCTAACAACAACAACAGCAAGTTGAAAATATCCTGAGTTGAAAATGCATGTAAGATGCCTAACGTACTGAACATAACAGTTAGCCAAGCGACCCTTAAGTGTGCTAGGAACACTTAACCTGCAGTTGGGCAGAATCATCTAATACAAAGCCTGGTTTTTAAAGAAGTGTTTGGTACCTTATGCATACACAAAAGTGGGCATTGCGTAGACATGATGAAATGGAAAAACAGAAAACACAGTGTCTGAAAAATGCTGACGCACTGTGGGGTATCGATTATTTCCCCTCTCGATCATGTGGCTGACTGGGAGCTGCGGGTCTCTGCCACTGCTCCGTATGGCATGAGAGCTAGCCTGGGAGAAGATCGCAATTCAGAACTGGAAGTACATTCAGTTTCTACTGAGTGTATGCCACTTTTGTACCTTGGTAAAGTTAAATCATCAGGAGTCAACCATTGTAAGTTGGAAAACATACACAGATATATACACACGTTGTGTACACACATATACACCTTATCCTGTAATCTTACCACCTAGTCCATTATTGGCAATTTTTGTTTCTAGACCATTGTTCAGCTCCTAACCTTTGGTGGTGGTGGTGGTGTTAGGTGCCATTGAGTAGTGCCCGACTCATCGTGACCCTTACAGGGTTTTCAATGGCTGATTGTTTCGGGATCACCTTGGGAGTGGATTGCCATGTCCTTCTCCCAAAACTTTGGTGTAGCTGATCTTTATTCACCAAATCATTCTTTGTTTCCTAATCTAGTCCTCCCATGGTCCTCCCATGATAATCATCACCACTGTTATCATTTGCCCTTTTGGGCTTGTTTCCACTCCTCTGGGCTTTCTATCTTGAAAGGGATTACCACTGCTGCAAATTGTGATCACTGGATGACCCCTTGACATTTCTTTTCCAGGGGATAGTTCACAGAACCCTCAAGAGTGAGTGGAGCAGGGCGTAGCAGCTCAGGCCTGTAATCACAGGGACATGGGAGGCAGAGGCAGGAGGATCACAGGTTCGAGGCCAGAGGCAGCCCGTGTAACTTACAGAGACTGTGTGTCCCAAAAAAAAAAAAAAAAAAAAAGAGCTAGGGGTGCAGCCAAGTGGTAGAGCACTTGCAAAGGATGTGTGAGGGGTTGGGTTCAACCCCGAGTACCCACAAAAAAAGAAAAAAAAGAAAGAAAAGGTGAGTGGGCTTTGCCTTGCTGCCTTCTTGTCACATGACCTTCTTTGGCATACTTGACCCACAATGGCACAGTTTGTGTGCGTAAGGAACTTGACATATGTCCGTAGCAGGTCATCCAACTGGATGGAGTCTGCTAACAAATCTAATGGGAAAACAGAAAGGAGAATTGAACGCATTATCTTTTCTCTGGATTGTATCTGTGCCATTTAGCGGTTTGAGACCCTGTCATTAATGCTGCTTTATTAGAAGCCTATACAATTCTTCACATAGGTGTCAAAATAATTTCAGTGAAATGATGTGGTGTGGACTCACCAAGCTGAAGTGTTCATCTTGCGATTACAGATGGAGTATTGTCTCTGCTGTTCTACTTTATTCCGAGCCTTTGGCTGGGCAAGCTAGGTTTAACAATCTGCATTAATTCACTTTGGCACTTCACACGGTCAGACAGGCCACGGACATGATGGTCTCTAATATATTCCTAAAAAATCCTGCAGCGCTCCTCTTTAATTGATGTCTTTCATAAATTGTATTTGCCGAAGCTGTAATCACTCATCAAGCAGCAAAGCAAGTCTGCCTCCAAGTACAATGAAGATACTCTTTTATAGAATTATTAAGATACACAAGTTTGACACACAGAGCAGTTTGGCTCTGCTTTATAATGACATCTTTGGGGACTGTATCTGTGGGGGTCACATCTATTAAAGTCTATCGAAGTAGCAAACAGGGCCCAGTCGCCACCCATGCGCCTCATAGATGTCAAATGCCCCTGCTTTGCAGTGACCATTGCCCCACACATGTGTGTTCCTAAAAGCAGTTGTAATGGGCCAACTTCTTTGATATTGTTTTTTATGTGTTCTTCAGGGTAATTAACTGCTTCTCCTGATGTTCATTTAGTTTACTTGGAATACATTGCTTTGACTCTTATAATTGCATGTAAGACCCCTGTGTGGCTGGGCACAGTGGTGCACACCTGTAATCCCAGCAACTCGGGAGGTGGAGGCAGGTGGATCACAGGTTTGAGGCCAGAGGCAGCCTGCATAAGTTAGCAAGACCCTGTTTCAAGATAAAAAATAAAATAAAATAAAATAAGAAACGCCTGAGCGTGCAGCCTAATGGTAGAGCACTTGCAAAGCATGTGCGAAGCCCTAGATTCAACCCTCAAATACCATGCCACAAAAAAAGAAAACGAAAGGAAAGCCCGTATAATTGAGTAGAGAGTCTTTGAAGGGATATCACTGGAGGGTCTCATCTTGAAAGTTTGGAAACAGGCCAAATCAAGGTGACACACGAGGCATAGTTTAGACATTCTTTCTTAGTTGATTTATAAAATGTGTGAATTTTGCCATGGTGTAAAATTAAGATATTAGTTTTTTTAAAGAGAGAATCAGGGAAAATAAAGGAATCTTGTCAATAAAGGGCAACAGCATTTCCCAGAGTGTGTGGGTATCATGGAGGAAACAAAGGAGGTCATCCACAGGTGGTTTTTTTTTTTTTTTTTTTTTTTGTCTGTTTATGGCTTTTCACTTAAGGAAAAATGCAAGTTCCACTCAGATAGGAACCATATCATCTTTGTACCATTGCGTTTCTAATGCCCAGCACAGTGCCTTGAACATGTTGTTGTTGTTAGGTGCCGTCGAGTCGTGTCCAACTCATAGCGACCCTCATAGGGTTTTCAATGGCTGATTGTTTCGAGCTTGCCTTGGGAGTGGGTTGCCAGGTCCTTCTCCCATTTTTGCAGTGCTGGGAATCGAACTCAGGACCTCAGAGACTGCAGAGCAGTGCTCTACCAACTGAGCTAAATCCCAGCCTGCCTTGAACATAGATGCCATGTAATTTGCTGAAAGAATGAACTTAGGACTTCTTGAAGACTTTAAATTTTTTTTTTTTTTTTTTTTTTTTTTTGGTACTTGGGAGTTGAAACCAGGGCCTTGCCCATGCTTTGCAAGTGCTCTACCACTAAGCCCATTTTAGTTTTTTTCTTGAGAGTCTCACTAAATTATGAAGGCTGCTCTGGTCTTGAACTTGTGATTCTCCTGCTTCCCAAGTCTCTGGCAATACAGGTGTGCACCCCTGCTCTTGGCTTATCTTTGACTTCTTAGGTGGCATGGTGACTCATCACAGAGCCCTTCCTAAACTTACTGGACCATGGAACCCTTTTCTTGAGGAACACTATGTTAAACTCAGGTCCTCTGAAACACCCTCTGGGAAATTCTAGCTTTGAGTAAAATAGGTAAACAATGAAGTTTTAAAATTGGATTGTTCCTGGAGAGAAAGAATCACGTTTTTGTGGGTCCAGGAGTGTAAGGGATACAGTGCGTGAGGTAGGAGGCTTGCCAGACTTCTGTGTTGGAATCAACCCTCTGGGGCTGGTCAGTTGCCCCCTGATGGCCTCCATTTACTGCTCTATATGTTGTTGTTGTTGTTAGGCGCCCTTGAATTTGTGTCCGACTCATAGCGACCCTACGTACAACAGGCGAAACAGTATTGTTACTGCTTCTCTGCTATTCATAGGGTTTTTAATGGCAGATGGTTTTTTGGGAGTGGGTTGCTGGGTCTGTCTCCCAAGCCTATGGCAGCTGCTATTGCCAGGCGGTCTCCCATTTAAGTACCAACCAGGCCCAACCCCGCTTAGCTTCTGAGATCTGATGGGATCGGATGCCACAGTGGTATAGCTGAAGGCCACTGATCTATGTAGGGATAATAATTATACTTATTTTACTTGTTCTTGTGAAAATTAGATTATGTTTAGTCCAACTTTGGAGAACTCAGTGAACCCAGTTAGCAGCCGTGATTATGAGTCCCCCAAATTTAAATGGGGTCTGCCTTCTTTCTTCCTTGCAACAAATATTGGAATGCTTAGAACATTGTTAATTCAGGGGGTGGCAGTGGTGACCCCAGTTAAAGCCCTTCCCCATGGACGTAGCGGGTCTGGGTGATGCAGTGTGTTTACAGATGCCTCTGTCTCATAGAACATAAAGTAAATTTAATTGTACACAACACATTAAAGTTAATTGTTCTGAGGTCATTATATTAGGGATCTTCCCCATTGGAGCACTCTTTCTCTCAGAATCCGATCTGTTCTTAACACCCAACAAGTAAGGCAGGATTCCTAGGTCACAGTTTAAAATGAAACGAGTAAAATGAAACGACCAATACAAGACAAGGTAATCAGATGGAAAGTGCCAACCTTTTCATTCCAATTAAGGTAATCTTGAGTAGTCAGATTTAGCAAATAAAAACACACCAGAGCCAATTAAATTTGGACTTCAGATAAAGAATGCTTTTTTTTTTAAGCATAAGTATGTCCAGGATAGTATATGAGATACACTGACACTTTTTTTTTTTTTTATATAGAAAAGTAGTTTATTTGCAAGTCAGATTTATCTGGGCACCCTGTATTGTATCTGACTGCCTTACCCACCCCTGACCCAGGCCTCTGGCCACCTGTGCAGGAGAAAGACCTGTATTGAGTCAATATTTGAAGCCACTTTTAACTAGGAGGTATTCTACCCCAAACAGAATAGAAACGTTTTCTTCTATTTGAAATGATTTATAACTGTTCCCGCCTGATCACCAAGTGTTTCCAAATTAAAAGCCATTAATTAAGGCCTTCTGCAGATGTAAGAGATACGCAAGGAGCGCTTTGTAATTGCAGCTCGGTCCTTCAGGTGAGAGCTTGTCAAATTCTGTGGACTGCTGGAGACACCTGCCTGAGTAAACGCGGTGTGGCTCCGCAGCACTGCCGTGCCAGCGCTGTTACTGAGTTTTCTCATTTCTCCAGGGCAAATACTAATTAATGGATACAATTCACAGCTGATTAGCTGTAGTTTCTTCAGTAATTACATTCGCATGCTAACTGTTCAGAAGAGGATTTCTAACCCAGTTCTTATTTCACTCTAAGCTTAATTTGTTTTTTGAATTGTTTAGGCCCTTAGTTTAATAGCCATTTTATTTTTCTTTGTTGTTTTAGGTGCTATTAGATAATAAGTGAGTTTAATCTTAAAAAAAATACTCTCTGATAATGAGCTCTTTGCTTTAAATGGATTTCTAATTCCCCAACAAAACCAATATTTAAATAACGTTAAAGTTGTGACGCACGTTGCCAGGCGGTTTAGGAGGCGAGGATTAGAACAGGGGATATATAAGTTCTTTTATATATGTGTGTGTGTGTGTGTGTGTGTGTGTGTATACGAATTTATATGTAAATGTATATGAACTTACATATATATACATGTATACATATACATATACATGAATATATGCATATTCATATGTATGAATTTACATATAAATATATACACATAAACACAAATTCTTTTATATATGTATATGTATCAATTTATATATAAATGTATGTGAACTTATATATATGTATATGAACATATGTTCATATATATGAATTCTTATATAAATATATACTTATATACATATACACAAATTCTTTTATATATGTGTACATACAGATTTATATAGAAACATATATGAATTTATATATATATATGATTTATATATATCTAATACACACACGGGTTGGGATTTAGCTCAGTTGGTAGAGTGCTGCACTGCAGTCGCTGAGGTCCCAAGTTCAATTCCCAGCACCGCAAAAATGGGAGAAGGACCTGGCAATCCACTTCGAAGGCAATCCCGAAACAGTCAGCATTGAAAACCCTATGAGGGTCGCTATGAGTCGGATACCGACTGGACGGTACCTAACAACAGCAACAATACACACACACACACATACATATATATCACATTTGGTTACAGGACTAAGATTTTAATTCTAATAGCATCATTAACTCATCGGAAACCACATGACAGAGCCCATGCTTTTTTCTTGTGCATATTTAACATTTAGAGAAAGGGGGAAAACGTGTGTGTGCACCCATACACACATTTTTGATACCACATGCTTTTAAAGAAGCCAGATAAAGGTCTTTCTTAAGAGCTAACAAATACATCTCTCAAGAATCCTTGTAAAGATATTTCCCTGAATGACTCTGAGTGCTAGGCAGAGCCTTTCTGGCGGCCCACCGTGAGTGTGTTTGGGCGTTGTTTCACAGGGTGAGGTTTTGCTTCTGTAGACCATCACGCACTCGGGAACCATTAGAGCCTTTCCTATAAATCCTGCTTAGTTCTTGGATCCCTAACATGATAAAGTGTAGCACGTCAATCCCTCTTCCTAACAGGTTCAGGGTCGGATGAGAGCCCCCTGGAAATAAGTATTTGTCAGTTTGTTGAGAGGAAGATTATGTGGCTTTTCCATATCTTTATACCTATATCTGTATCCTATATATTCCATCCATCCATCGTCTATCATCTATCTGTCTTGTTCCTACCTGTGTACCTACCCATTTCTGTTTCCACCCATCCATCCATTTATCCATCCATCCATTTACTTATGCATCTCTTGGGAAAATTATACCTTTTACTTTAAGTAATTGCCAACTTTATTTATATCAGGCAATAACTATATATATTTCACCCTTTGGAGACCAAAACCCATATTTTAATTGATGCATTAAAGGGAGGAAATAATGCAACTTATATATTTCACCCTTTGGAGACCAAAACCCATATTTTAATTGATGCATTAAAGGGAGGAAATAATGCAACTTTGTAGAAAAGCACATCCTTTTATCATTTAAAAATCATGAAAATAATACAGCTCTAGATAATTATGGCCACAGAGCCTTCCCATATTGTCAGACTGATAAAAGAATGTTTAAAGCAACAAAATGTGCCTGCTTATGCCATTTGAACCTGAAAATACATTTCTGCCAAAACCCAAGTTTTACATTTTGATAACAGGTCCCTAGAAGTAAAGAGCTTAAGTCTGAAATGCTGATACAGTCCTATTTGTGATGATATGAATGGCCTATTGTGTTAGGGAATGAAATAAAAATTGCTGTGTTCATAGGATCCTACTTATTTTTTAAACCTCTTTCCACTTAATGTTACATTGAGAGATTAAATATCACTGCTTTCAGCAGCTCTGATGGATCTAGATATGGCTGTAAGCTCTGCTTGGAGATTTAAAAAAAAATTCTTTAGTCTTGTTTATTTATATTCATGCCACGCCCCCATTCACCAGAAAACAGAATTTGAGTCCTGAGAATTGAATTTTGTTCCCTTTAATTCACATTTTAACCTACCCACATTTGTGACATCTGTTCTTGAAGAGTAAGGTATGAAATCCCAACATACTTTAAAACATGTCAAGGTGATTCTCTCAGATCCCGTTTTTCTTCAAACCTCTGACAAATGTAGTTCAATAAACAGCACACACCGGTGACTAGTCAGCCAGTGTTTGTAATTGTCTCCCTTCGCTATTAGTCTTGGTGAGAAACAAAACTATTTTCTAGAGTTATTGAGTTAGCTTAACTCCAGGCTTTGTTTTCTCACCATCGAGCATTGCTCTTTGAAGCCTTTCATATTTCTAACTTGATCTACGTAAACTCCTCGACACCAGTGCTCTTTCCAAATCACCTCTCAGCAGAAAGTAATCCCCCAGAATTCTTTATGACGCCCCTATTAACATAAAACAATCTCTTTTCTTTCAGTTTGGAAATAATAATAACTACATGAACATGGCCGAGGCAAACAACGCCTTCTTTGCTGCCAGCGAGGTAGGTGTCTGTCTTATGGCATCTGTTCATGTATCGTGTGTTATTTAGATAATTGAGGAGGCTTGAAGGGAGAAGCAAAGTATTGAGTTTATCTCTCTCATGTGGAACAAAGTAACGACTTTGGAGGAGAAATGAGAAAACCCGATTGGGAAAGAAAATAACCTGACAAGACATTATCACTTGTCCATAGGTTGTTGGTAATGTGCATAACTATGCAAATCTCTTGATGAAAAAAATACCTGTGCAAACAAAACGATGTAAGAGAATGTGTGAAATACACTACCCTGGTATCTGACCAGATAAGGGGTTAATTTGAAAGTGACCTTTAACAGAAGTGACTTTTAACAGAAAATATTTTACCTTTTATATGTATATATTAATATTAACATATAATATATAATATTAATATATATTATATATTATGTTATAAATATATGTAATGTGTGCATACACACACACCTACACACACACACACACACACACACACACACACACACATATATATGGAGGGGGGGAATAATTTTATTATATGCCATGGTTTGGGAAACTATGACAGACTGCTAGCTTTATATATATTAGAAAATAGCCATATATATTTCACCCTTTAAAGGCCAAATCTATATTTTATTTGATGCATTAAAATGAAGGAAATAATTTACTTTATAAATAGGACCTTCTGCCTGGGCAGAATGGAGACAGGAAGATTGCAAGTTCGAGGCCAGCCACACACAGCTACATAGTAAGACCCTATCTCAAATAAAAAGGACATTCTCTTACCATTTGAAAATCATGAAACTAGTTGGATGTGGTGGCACACACCTGTAATCCCAGTGATTTGGGAGGGGTCTCAGGAGGAGCATGAGTTCGAGGCCACAGGCAGCCTGCATAACTTAGCAAGACCGTGTCTCGAGGTAAAAAATAGAAAAGGGGCCGGGGGTACAGCTCAGTGGAGGAGCACTTGCAAAGTATGTATGAGGCCCTGGATTCAATCCCCTAGTACCACCAAAAAAAAAAAAAAATCATGAACATAGTACATACAGCGTTAGATAATAATGTCCACAGAGCCTTCCCATGTCCCAGACTGATAGCAGTGTTTAAAGCAAGCAAATGTGCTTGCTTATACTCCCTTGAACCTGAAAATCCACTTTTGAAGATATATTTCTATGTGTAGTTCCTTGGGGATTTGGTGAGATGGTGTGAAATGAGTGTTTTAGTTGTTTGATCTCCAAAGCCTAGCACAGTGCCTGGCAATAGTAGATGCTCAGTAAAAATTGAGTGAATGAATGAATGAATGAATGAATGAGTATGCGCCAAGGCCTGATTGTAGCTAAGAGTAGAGGGTGCTAGAATCTAAATGCACTGCCTTATTGAGTCTGGGTTTGTCTTCAATTTACAGGTATACGTGGAACAAACATTGTCTTCTTTTGTTTTCTGTATTTCTTATTAGTGGCTGAGGACTCTTGTCTGATCTCACTGGCTTGCCCTCCCCAAAATTCTTGAAAACCTTGATTAGATAGCTGGGCGCCTAGGTACATGCCTGTCTGTCATCCCAGTGACTCAGGAGGCTGAGGCAGGAGGGTCTTGAGTTTGAGGGCACAATTAGCCTACACAAGTTAACAAGACCTTGTCTCAAAATAAAAAGCAGAATCAAAAGGGGCTAGGGGTGCGACTCAGTGGTATAGTGCCCTGCTTCAATCCCCTAGTATCCAGTACTGAAAAAGAAAAAAAGAAAGGAAGAAAGAAAGGATGGAAAAAAAATTTGATTAGATCAAGAAAATGGTTTTCTAAAAATGGTAGATTGTGTGAGACTTAAGATTTTCAAACAAGAACAAACAGAAGTATGAAACTGGTCCAAATGGAACATTTCCTCTTGTGGCTCATGTAATAAAAAAAGTCTTCATTTTCCAAATACATTCAAATATAGGAAACTGAACTACCTTGACCCCAGAGAATGAAAATAATAATGGCTTCGCAAATGATCTTGGTACAGGGAAGCAAGTGGTGGGAAAGAAATTAACACTGAGAAATTATTAGAATAAGTGAGGAATCCAGAATTAAGGACATCCGTAGATTAATCATTTCAGCGGTGACCATCATCTCTCTAACCAAGAAGACAGCTTAGATAAGGGAATATTGTTTGGCACTAGCTGCTGTGTTGTTTGTGATAATGAACACAAACTCCATCTGTAAGGACAACATGATGTTTCATTCTGTAGGATTTTTTTCCCCTACATTTGAATCAAACATTGATGAAAGCTCTGCTACCAGCAGCTGTTCAGAGACAATTTAATTCCAGCTGTGATAATTCACCGTGTCAGACATTGGCGGTTATATGTTGATACAACAGCTCTCCAGATTTGCATTTTTATCAAAAGGAACAAATGTTTTGAACATTTCAGTACAGATGGTATTTAACCATGTAGAGACTACTATAACATATTCAAGGTAAACACTAGAAAGTCAATATCCGTAAGAAAAATAATTACATGAACTCTAAATGATTAACCTGATAGTGGTCATCCGGCCTAGTTACAAAAGTCAATGTCTTTTATTGTTGATGCCGTACATGGTTATTTTTATCATCTCTGCCAGTGTTTTGGATATGCAGTGCTTAACTTTACATTTAATATCTTGTTCATTTTTCTCTAAGGAATACTTCACTTTATATTTAACATTTTACCTCTCTTCAAAGATAGTTTAAGATTTTAGCAGTTACTTGGCTACATATTACAATGTTATTACATTGTTTCATTAGGTTAAGCTATAGTAATGCACCAACTCTAACTTAAAATTAATTTGTCTTTTAAAAAATTATACCATAGGGACATATTACATGTAAGAGACCTCTTTCTACTCCTTAACAAAAATAAAAATGAAAACCTCTTTAATTTTGACTGCCTGGCAGGAGACATGCTTTTAACATGTTAAGAGTTTAAGAGGTAATCTTACGTAATGATTTCACTGTAGATCTTCCTTTGATCAAAAAATAAAGCCTGAGTAAATGTTAATGTGCTGCGTTATAGCATGTGCCTAATTTCCCAATCACTGCATTAAAAGTAAATTTATTTGGTATTTTAACATTTTAATGAGTGCAAACTAATTCAGGAAAGACTTTAGGTTTGCATGCTGTAAAGTCTAAATTGTGCCTGGAACCAATTCTCTTCCCATAGATATTGTCCTTTAGATAACACTATAGGGACGAGAGTATTCTAAGTTTGAAATTCACACATTAGCTGTGTGTTTTCTATCTGTGTCACGATTACCCTGACCATTTTTAAAGTACTTTAAATATTTATTGAAATAATATTTCAAGTGTTAATTACAGTGGTAATGAAAACAGCCAAATGCCACATATCAAGAATGAGTGTTTATCCGTATTGTTAATGTGATATGTTAGATTTCATTAAGCAGTAATGGGGTAGCAAATGAGTCACAAATTACAGTTGCATCTGTTACTAGACCACATTAGTGCCAAAATAACAGCAAATGCAGCCATAGGGTTACGTTCATTAGCCAACCACGTTTGTGGCCAATTCATCCCTTTGTTGCAGAGAACTGGGGGTACTGCAATAAGAAATTGACTTTTGCGGGGTGGGGGGTCATTGTAAGACGACATATGTCAGAAAATCTAATATTTAATTCTAGCTTTCAAATGTACTATTATGATGCAAGGTTTTGTGCTTATTGAATCTGCTAAGAACCTCAAAGTGATCGATCAGTGGTCTTACCATAGATTCCCAAAGCTTGTGATCTCTGTTTCTGGTGAGATGCAAATAATACCTGACAGGTTCTATATGCAAGAAATGTTTTTGTTGCTTTTTCTCCCTGAGTTTCTATTTTCTTTCAAGTGGTTAGTATATAGTATCATAATTGATAGCTTGAAAAATGATGATTTTCAGCCCTTAATTAGGTCTCTTTACCGATAATAGCAGGCTCCAATTATCTTGCACCAGTTCATTCTTTCAAATACTATTAATAATAAATAATTAGGAATGAGCTAGGAATAAAAAAATTGGAATCTACCCCCAAACCCCTTCACCTCACTAAAACAAATATAGAAATATAAATATATATATATGTGTCTGTCTGTCTCCCGAAGTATATACATATACACATACATACATCCTAGACTGTGACAACTCTTTTCTCCCCCTATAATCCAAATTCTCTAAGAAAGATTGTTCATGAGGATTGAGCACGGCAGCCCTGATTTCCATCAAAGGCTGTACTTTAAAACACAGCCTACAGAATCTTAGTAGAAGTGGAGAAAAACAATGCATTGAGATTTACCTAGGTTTTGAGATACAATGCTTGTCTAAGCAGGTGACCAAAATCCACGTAGTTAGCATATCTTTCAATATAGCTCTGTGCTCGCTAGGTAATCTTTAAAAGTTGAAGACTGGTAGAAATTTTTGCAAAATATTACATATTAAAATGCTCACATAAAAGAAAATAGCCCTCCTTACAGATTAAATGAAAGCATTGGCACCTTTTAACATGAGCTGTGATAATTCTTACATAAAACACTGTGTGACGCACATTAACAGTTTCCTTAGAAGCATTCATGGCGCTTGAGAATATACCAATAAGGAAATTAAAAAACCAAACTACAAATGTAATATTACTTGTTTTATAGTAGTGGCAAAAAGTAAATATGTGTAATGTTCACTTCTGGATTAATGTTGTGTGTGTGTGCACCGCAACTTCCTCAGCATTTTATGAACCATGTGGATCGTATAAGCGGTTTGAGCTGTTTTGCTAACATATCGATAAAGTGGCAATTTGTTATATAGCCAAATCTAATGTTGCTGGTGCTCCAACTAACAACAAAGACAGATGTTGCTAATTAAGTACGCATTAAAAAACTGTTAATACTGATACTCCATTAAAACCATATGATAATGAGACTTAAATCTTTAATCAGAATGATCAGCAAAACTTTCTATGTGGAAATCTGTGTTTAAGATGTTTTCATTTGAGAAATAAATATTTGGCCTAGATATGTACTGTTTTCATGCAAAGTCTTTTCTTCCCTCCAAGGAGGAATAAAATATCAGAACAGAATGTGAAGATGTCTATATTTTGTCTCCTTTCAGCAGACCTTCCACACGCCGAGCCTTGGAGACGAAGAGTTTGAAATCCCACCCATCACGCCTCCTCCAGAGTCAGACCCCACCCTGGGCATGCCTGATGTACTGCTACCCTTTCAAGCCCTCAGCGATCCATTGCCTTCCCAGGGAAGTGAATTCACACCCCAGTTTCCCCCTCAAAGCCTGGATCTTCCTTCCATTACAATCTCAAGAAATCTCGTGGAACAAGATGGCGTGCTCCACAGCAGTGAGTTACATATGGTAGGCACTACGTTTACTGCTTGAAAGTATTTCTTATCAATGTTATCAATCATCATAAAGATCTCACAGTCCATGTTCTGAAGTGTGTTCCTGCCTGTCTATTAGACATGTAGATTGTTATCCCTACTGCCATTTAAACATAAGTTCAGTACTGGTCAATCCCTGGTACTGAGTTAATTGGCAATCATATCAAAGAGGATGACCAAGAAGATCCTTGTGGTAGGAAATGATTTTTAGGAAGTGTGATTCATTTTTTGGAAGCACCCAATGTCCTCTTGCTTTTGGTTTAACCCAGGAGCGGACCTGAGTGGAAAGTCTTACCCAGACAGGGTTTTGGAAGTGGATGCCCTCCTCAGGTTGTTTAGGTCTTTTGAACTTGTCGGATTATACCACAATGTTTATGATGCATAGTTTGCTCCTACCTCAAATGAAATAGGAAACTGTGATAACATAGGAAAGAATAAAATTGCTTAGAACCAGAACAGGCAAAATATAGAATAGGTTGTTGTATGAAATACACTTAATTGCATTATTTATTATCATAAGCATTGAATAAGGCACTCCAGAGAGCCAAAATTACTAATGCAATAATTTTAGTTCTATTTTTCTTAGTGTGCAATTATAGTCAGCAATCACCAGAGTAAATCTGCTTAAGTATTTTAAACTCTTCTGCTGGGATTGCCTTTTTTTTTTTTTTTCTACCATAGTAGATAATGCATTGTGTCTATCTAGGTGGGGTACCAAGCAGACATTTTAAAACAAGATTAGTAGTATGTGGGGTTTTAAAAAAAATACCTTGATAAAATGAAACAGATGTGTTGGTATAACAAAAACAAATCCTATCACTTGTTTACATATTTCTCTGCACATTAGGACCACACCAGTGATGCGTATTGGTTTCATTGTTAATTCCCCAGATAACAACATACGATTGCAAAATATGTAGTGGATTAGCGGTGCAAAGATTCAGTGTGCTCTCTGAAATACAAGATTACTTTCCTAAATAGGATTGCTGCAACATAATTTTCTTTGTCTGTGATCTTTTGCGTTTGAACTGAACATCAGGGTTTTTATTTTTATTTTTGTGTATGTGTCAAAAAAGAACGTACTGAACATACAGGAAATAGTCATTAAGTATTCATAAATGTTCCTTGACATCACAAATAATTGTGTCCTGTGGACTTTCTTATGTTTTTGTCCCTTTAACACCAGGATGGAGGGTCCTGGCCTCTTCTCTTCAGTCAGGATTGTAATGTTGTACCTAGAAAATAATAAAAATAAAAACTGTGTTTAGTCACCAAAGGAGTTTGCCAGGGTTCACCATTATTCATAAATGCTCAGTCAGGCTCATTCAAGTTGCAGAAATAGTTAAAAGACCATATAATGTATGCTAAAGTGTGTACTTTATTAAATTGGTAAATATTTATTAATAATATAGGAATCTGCCTTTAAATTAAACATCTGATGAATTGCCTTCCCTCAAAGCTATAAAACTGTTATTGCTGCTATAAAAAAGTGTAAAGGAGGCATTTTGACTATGAAATTTCATTTCATGGTCAATTGAATTTACTATATTGGAAAGAAGTAAAGATGAAATCATAAAATAATTATGATATTCACATACACTTAAGGAACAATGCTTTCACGGACTGGCTTGGGAGAGAGGACTCAATTTTTAATGCTTCTTTTGTAATATATGCCTAATCACTAAAGCAGTTGAATTATTTCATTGATTTTTAAAAGTAGGTACTTTAGCTAAGTGCAGACTGTTGTCATAGTCTTTACATGGACTGCATCACATTTATGGGTGCCTTTTTGAAGGTTTGCTGAGCCTGAATGCTATTTATTTTGGCTTGAAACAAACTAATCTTGTTGGAAATTCCAGTCGAATTTCACCTTGAAGAAATGTCACGGGATTTTAAATCACAAATGTTGGAAAAAATAAAATGTACTAGGACAGAATTACGATAAATACAATGTGTCGTTGGCTTTGTTCTATGGACTACCTGACATGTTCACCTATAAACTTGAATTCAGAATCGCCAGAGGCATGGTTAAAAATAGGTTATGTCAAGGTTCTTCTATATCTCCCTCTGGGTACCGAGTTGGCTGGCTACATCATAATATTCCACAGAAGCGTCCTCGGAGATTTCCCTCAGGAAGGTCACCAGAAAAATAATAAATAATACTCGATGCATCATGCATTCGGCTTCCCAGTGTGCGTGGGATATTTCATACCTTAAGCAACTCAGAAGTTTTATTATCCAAATGAATATGGCTGTCTGTTAAGGATTGCTATGGTGAATTAAGAAGAAAAGCCAGCTTGTTTATGTTGTATTGAACCAGCTTTTCTTCAGAGCTTCATCGGTTTTCCTTTAGCAAGAGTGACAGTTTGTCACATTACTGATTAGCTGCATTATTGTTGGCAGCAAACACAACATGTTTATCTTCCTTAAATTTATGCCATTATATTTTAAAACAGAAGGCAGGAACAAAAAAAGGGGGATTAAAAAGAGTCCAATGATTAGCATTCACATTTCAAAATATGCAAATAATTCCCTAGTATTCAAAAGCGAATTGCTGAAAAATTGAATGTCCATGCATTTGTGGCTTCAAAACACAACCTCGATTTGCTTGTCATGGGTACCTGCGTTTTAAAACAGGATGTGGTTGGCAAGTCAAAATCAACAGATTTTGCTTAAAATTTTGTTGCCTCTAAGCATTATGGTCAGTTTATATGATCATCTGGAAATTATTTTAATCTACAAAAGATTGCAATTCTGAAAATTTACAGTGTGCACTCCAAAGGTTTTTTTTTTTTTTTTTTTTTTTTTTTTTTTTTAAAAACACCTCTCTATAATCTGCCCAGCCCGCTGAGTAGCATTGACATCAGTAGTACATCAATTTCAGAAAGTGGATTATTTTTACTAGACAGCTATTGTGACATATTGGGTCAGTCATAAATGAAAGATATTCATGCAAGCATGCAATACTTGTAATGAAGTCTCACTCTGACCTTCTGTATGATTGATTCTGTAATTTAGTTTTCTCAGGCAGTGCCTGAAATGAAATGAAATCATGTTGAACAAGTTTTGAATACCCACAGTGCACCAGGAGAAGAAAAATCTGCAGCCCCAGAGGCTTGAGAGAGAGCAGATGAACGATTTATCTCTATGCTATTATAGCCTTTGCCAGCATTCAACATTTCTTCTTCTTCTTTTTTTTTTCTTATTTGGCTTAAGTACTTAATTCTGCAGGTAGCTGTAAATGGGAAAATAAAATGCTGTTCAGATTTAAAATGACAGGACAGGAGTATGTGCAAGGGACTGATAAAATATCTTGAATAGAACTGACCTTTCATGTAGCTGAAAGTTACTGGGGGATTCATCCTCATAATTACCATATAGATTATTTTTATTTCTTCCCTGCAATGAAACATTTCAGAGAGCAGTAGTGCTGATTGAATGAAAATTGAACTTGTTAACATTCTTTTCAGCTGTTGTACATAACAGAAGGTTAGCTTTGATGAATTTCAAAATTCTCTTTGATATCTAAGAAACAGACAGTAAAATAATTGTCTCTAGTCTGATATTTTGTATGTCCCCCAAAAGAGAATTTATAAAACACACTGATAATTCACACACATTTTCTTCATGTATTATATTTCATTTGTGGAAGACCAACATTTTCTGTTTGATACTGCTTTGGGTTTAATTGTGATAGCACATACTCACAGAAAATGCTTTGCTGGTGCTTAGTAATATCAAATGTAGTATTAGAAAATTGAAAAAGATGGAAGTGAAGGAAGTATGTTTGAGTATGGAAGTATCCGGACCTGTTAAGGCAAGAGAAAGAGAAAGAAAAAATTCTGTAGAAGATGCATATGCAGAGAAGAAAAGTAAAAGCTCTTAAAGTATTCCCAAGGCTCTTAAATCATAATTTAGACAAATATTGATTTTGATCAGAAAAAGTGGGAATTTATCAAAATAGTGCATTTAAAATGACCGGGCTTATTTTAGGAACTTTTGTTTTTCAGAAAATTGGCATGGCTTTGATTTTGAATTTGAATTATTTTCATCTTTACAAAATGACTTCCACGCCATTTTATACTTTAAAAAAATCTTACATTAAAAGAAGTAGCAGCCTTTCAATTAATACATTGTTTTTAGCCATGTTGCTTAATGTGTTACAGATAAAAGTTATTTTATGGGTCATTAATGTGTTTAATGCGTGGAACATTCTATTAAAACAAGCCCTTATTATTATTATGAACATGTTCATTGCTGTTGTCAACAGAGGCTGCGCAGCAAAATTCCACAGGATGATTCCCATTTAGCCATTGGGGACCAACAATTACTCATACAATCCAACGATTACTTCAGTTGTGTTTATTTTTGGTCAAGTTATTGTCAAAAACTATTTTTTATTGCCAGTTAACAATAGAAAAGGCACAAAAAACTCACTTGGAGTGGAAAAGGCCCTAACTGTTGTTTAAAAGGCTAAATCATAAAATTAAAACCATATTAACTTCCAGCAAATGTTTACTGAGCACCTACTAAGTATACTGAGCACTTCACATTAAGTGCTGTGCATTGCTTGTAATAAGTAGAAATCAATTATACTATTTATGAAATTGCTTTCTTGACTACTGGTACTTCCTCCATGTAATATAAAAATGCAGAGTCTGAATACTGCCTCAAAGATGCTTATCATCAGAAGTCAACTTTCATTTAGTCATTATATATCCTGGCCATTGTCTGCCCCCAATACCCAGACTAGAGATAATTTTGGCCTACAGCAGTATCACGCTGGCATCCGATCTCATAAGAGCTCAGAAGCTAACCAGGATCAGGCCTGGTTAGTAGGACTTGGGTGGGAGAATGCCTGGGACTACTCGGTGCTATAGGCTTGGGAGAAGGACCTGGCAGCCCACTCCCAAAACAGCCATTGAAAACACTATGAATAGCAGAGAAGCACTGACATAGTGCAGGGCATGGCACAGTGTCGGGGAGTATTTCATCTGTTGTACTTATGGTGGGTATGAGTTGGACACGACTCGAGGGCACCTAACAACAACAAACAACAGGTGCTTTTATTGTTGCCTTTCTTTTTTGAACAGATTGCCCTGTACTAGACAGAGCTTAAAATACAAAATCCTGAATAGTCTTTATTCTTGTCCTGTAGATACCACTGACCCTGAGCATGTGGATGCTGTTTTTAAGGTCAAATTCAGGGTCATCTATTAATGAAGGACTATGTCCCAATTGCCTGCAGCCGTAGCCCTGTGGCGTCTGATCCCATCAGATCTCTGAAGCTAAGCAAGGTTGAGCCTGGTTAGTACTTGGATGGGAGACCGCCTGGGAACACCAGGTGTTGTAGACTTGGGAGAAGGATCAGGCAACTCAATCTCAAAAAACAATCAGCCATTGAAAACCCTATGAACAGCAGAGAAGCACTGACAATAGTGTTTCATCTGTTGTATGTAGGGTCGCTATGAGTCAGACACTGACTCGAAGGCACCTAACAATGGCAGCATGCTCCAACCTTCTACCAAACCCAATTAGCTGTTGTACGGTGTGATACTTGACTGTTTTATTTATAACATCTATTTATTTGTTTGTTTGTTTATTTATGCTAGGGAGCTTAACCTGGGGCCTCATGCATATTTTGCAAGCACTCTACCACTGAGCTAAATCCCCAGCCCCCTTTTAAAACTTTTTATCTGGAGACAGGGTCTCACTCAGTTACGCAGTTTCCCTCTGGCCTCAAACTCATGATCCTCCTGCCTCTGCTTCCTGAGTCCCTGGGATCAGAGTTGTGCTCCACGGCTCCCAGCTCTGATTTATAACTTTTAAAGGGAAGTGTTACTCAAACCTAATTGGTTTCTCTTCCTGTGTCTTCTTTTTATCATGTCATCCCCAGCTGAGCGTTGCGAGACCTTCCTGGTGGCTTGGGGTCAGTGAAGACACCATTTGACATCATCAAGATTCCCAAAGAAAACGTGCCATGATGGCTTACATGGTTTTTAGAGGGGTGGGAGTTGGTCTGTAGCCCTTCCTCAATTACTTTTCTTCGCAGCACTTGTCCTGTGTTGATGGGCTTCCATTACCTGTTTGGACCTGTCCCCTTCCTACCAGAAAAGTCAAGGCAGGAACCTCTCCTGTCTCTTCTGTTTTTTATGTCATTCTTGGGCCACTGGCTCGCATACCACTCTCAGTACCTATTTCATTCGTTCATTATATGAATAAATGAAAAGACGGTGAAAGAATATTTATTTGTTATTAAGCCATGCTAATTTAAGCTAAGGGCTGGGATTTAGCTCAGTGGGTAGAGCGATGCACTGCAGTCTCTGAGGCCCTGAGTTCAATTCCCAGCACTGCAAAAATGGGAGAAGGGCCTGGCAATCCACTCCCAAGGCAATCCCGAAGCACTCAGCCATTGAAAACCCTATGAGGGTCACTATGAGTCGGATACTGACTCGACAGCACCTAACAACAACAACAATTTAAGCTAGATTAAGCAGGAGAGGAGGGAGCTTAAAGTATAAACAACTGTAAAGGTGAAACTCTTTAAATTTTCAGTTTGTTGTTAGGTTCCCTAGAGTTGGGGTTGAACTCATAGCGACTCTACATAAAACAGAATGAAACACTATTGTCATTGCTTCTCTGCTATTCATAGAGTTTTCGATGGGCGATTATTTTCAGTAGTAGGCTGCCAGGTCCTTCTCCCAAGCCTATGGCACCTGGTATTCCCAGGTGGCCTCCCATCTAAGGACTAACCAGGCCTGACTGTGCTTAGCTTCCAAGATCTGAGGGGATCAGACACCACCATGGTATAGCAAATATTCAATTTAGGATTGAAGAAAATAAGCATGGAGCTGACTCTCTGGTAAAACAAAGAAGTTCCAGGACACATGAGTAAAATGCTGTGAAGTGTTTGAGAATAAACTCTTGAAATTTTTATTTTGCTAAGAAACTATTAATAAACTTTAGGGAAGACTGTTTTCCACAACTTTCATGTGCAGTTATGTTTGATTATAGCCCTAAGAATAGTGATTAAGTAAAAATATCTATTGCAGTGCAGATATTCTGGTGAATAGAAAGTTGGTGGTATATAGGGCTGTAATTATCATTGGTATGCATTTGCCTTAACTGTATTTGTTTCAGGCTCTGCTGGGGTTAGAAGTACAGTAGCTAAGCATAACTGTTGTTAATCTGGAAACAATATTTTAACATTGCTGTAAGACATGACTAAATAATTGAGCATAAAATTACCAGCCTGAATTTCCTATTTGTAGTTACTCTGATATTTATTAATGCAAAGTAATTTTTACTATAGACAATTGTTTACTCCATTTCTGAAGAAATATTGATTTAAAACTGGCACGGTGGAAATACATTTGTTCACACTTTCTAACATGTTTGGGTTATTTACTTCTTAATTGGATGTTATCCTCTATGACAAAGATCTGATACTGAATTGTTACAGAGAATATTCATTTGTAAGGGGAGATAGAAGGGGCATTACACTCATTTGCATTGTTGTTGTTAGGTGCCACTGAGTCGAGTCTGACTCAGCGACTCTCATAGGGTTTTCAATGGGTGATTGTTTCGGGACTGCCTCGGGAATGGATTGCCATGTCATTCTCCCATTTTTGTGGTGCTGGGAATCGAACCTGGGACCTCAAAGACTACAGAGCCAGTGCTCTACCAACTGAGCTAAATCCTGTTGTTGTTGTTGTTGTTAGGTGCCGTAGAGTCGGTATCCGACTCATAGCGACCCTCATAGGGTTTTCAATGGCTGACTGTTCCGGGATTGCCTTGGGAGTGGATTGCCAGGCCCTGCTCCCATTTTTGTGGTGCTGGGAATTGAACTCAGGACCTCAGAGACTGCAGCACAGCACTCTACCCACTGAGCCAAATCCCAGCCCGAGCTAAATCCTAGGCCCCCACATTTACATCGGGGAGTTTAAAAATCTTTTATGGTAAAATCAACCCAGATAAAAAGGGGCACCTGAGTACAAATAGGTAAAATAGAATAATGTATAAGACTTTAAAAACTCAATTTAAAAGCAGATACCTTACAAGTGCACAAGAAACACAAAAAATTACTGGCGGAAGAGTAATTATGTCCTACTCAGCTTCTTGTAGGATAAATGCCCCACTGCCGCAGGCCTGAATGAGTGAGTGACAAACGTTCAAACATGTAGTGCAGGTGGAATTTTCTTGGATCAGGAAATAAGAGCAAAATGTATCCGTTGCCCTCCCCTCCTCAATCTGATATGACACACAGACCTGGTAACGTCACGTAGGGATTTGCAGGCAGGAAATTTTGCACTTTGCCGTTCTTGTTCAGCCTTGACTAAGTCAAGGAGAAAGTCTTAGTTTGGGGCTAAAGAGAAAGCAGAACTTGGGCCTAGGGCCTCAGGCCGGTTCTAGTATTGGCATGGATGGTAACAGTGTTACTCCCTTCTCCTGGTATTTACTTGGCACTCCATTTGTCAGGAATGATTCTAGTTTTCATGTATGTTAGTGATCTGCAGGTTCCTTTTTAATACACACGTATCTAGATTTTCACAGTTCACTCAAATGATGGATGTTCAGCCATAGACTAGGGTCCTTGCAATTTAAGAAAATGAGAGACTGCTACCAGAAATATCCATTCACTGGTTTCCTGTATATATAAAAAAAGAAAAGACAAAGAGGCCGTTTGGCCAGTTAGAGAGAGGACCAAGCCTGAGCTTACGTGCCCGGTGCCCACCAGGAAGACATATCCAGGCCTCAGGCCTCTGTAGGTGCCACACACCAGCCTTGAACTTACAGCCCAGGGGGAAGTGAGAGTGGTTTGTGGGGACCATGGCCTGCCCATTCTGAATGGTCGACCTTCTGCGATTGCAAAAATTAATCTCCGGCCTCTCTTCAAAACATAGATTGAAGTTTAGCTGGTACATTTGTATTTAAACTAAATCAAAAAGTCCACAGTTGATTTAGAGGGGTCACCCCTGAGGAATGGTCCATTAATATTTATTGGAATGAGTAACCCCACTAGCTAGACACCATGCTTTCGAATGTTCACGCCCATCTTCTGCACTGGGAATGTAATCCAGACACCCTGAAAGGGACTTCGTTGTTGTTAGGTGCCACTGAGTTGGTATCCGACTCATAGCAACCCAAGGTACAACAGGCAAAACACTATTATCAGTGTTTCTCTGCTGTTCATAGGGTTTTCAATGGCAGACTGATTTTTGGGAGTGGGTTGCCAGTCCTTCTCCCAAGCCTACAGTATCTGGTGTTCGCAGGCGGCCTCCTATCCAGGTACTAACCAGGCCCAACCCTGCTTAGCTTCCATGATCTGACAGGATCAGATGCCACAGGGCTACGGCTGCAGGCCTGAAAGAGACCTTAGAACCTGCCATTTTCTGTCATTCCCAGCCTCATAAGCCAGCCTTGCTTTTCCAGCCCAGTGTTGCTAGCTTGCATTTCATTACCCATAGCCTGCTTCCTCGTGTTCTAGGCTCTGGCACCTGTTCATCTCTGCCTCCTTCCTGGTTTGGTTCCCTCCCACTTCCCCTTGTGTGTTCTGGCTCATTTCCATCTCTCCAATCCCATGCCATTTCTTTTCACCTTGACCTCCCTGCCTCCACCACCACTGGCTTCCTTTCCGTTCCCAAGAGCACAGCACTCTCTGCTACCTTAGACTTTGCACATGCTGTTCCCTCTTCCTGGAACATGTTGTTGTTGTTAGGTGCCATCGAGTCGTGTCCAACTCATAGCGACACTCATAGGGTTTTCAATGGCAGACTCTTTTCAGGATTGCCTTGGGAATGGATTGTCACGTCCTTCTCCCATTTTTGTGGTGCTGGGAATCGAACTTGGGACCTCAGAGACTGCAGAGCGGCGCTCTACCAACTGAACTAAATCCCAGCCTCTCCTGGAACATACGTCCCCTGATTTCCCATTTGACTCTTCTTCATCCTTCAAATGTCACCTTTTTCTGAGAAGACTTCCTTACTGTCCCGATCAAACATACCCACCCTCCCCTAATAACTTTTTATAGACCTTATTTATTTTCTCTGTGATACTTATCATAGTTTGAATCACATTGGTACTTATGCTTTCTGTTTTGGAGGGTGGAACGCAGGCTCTGGACATTCCCTGCTGCCTCTCCACACAGATGCTTTCCATAATATTGCCTAAAATTGTAGTTCTCAACAAAGGAGATTTTGATGTTTGCCAGTGTCAAGAGACATTTTGATTGTCACAACCTGGTGGGGGAGGGGAGGCTACTGGCATCGAGAAGGTAGAGACCAGAGAGGCTGTTAACATTGTACAACACACAGGATGCCTCCCCAACAAAGAATTTTCCAGAGCAAAATGTCAATACTGCTGAAGTTTAGAAATTCTTTTCTAATGTCCTCAGTTATAGGACAGAGTGAGAAAAAAGGAGAATGGGTTTTTTTCGCCGAAATTCTGAGCAACTTAGGAAATGATATAAGTGAACCTTATATAGGAAGCATAATTTCAGGGCTGGAGTGCAGCTTAGTGGTAGAGCTGTTGCCCAGCCTGAGTGAGGCCCTGGGTTCGATCCCCAGTACCAAAAAATAAATTAATTAAATAAATAAAATTGAAAAAATTACCAACATTCAAGTCTTATTGTTGAATATGGCAATGACAGTCTCTTGTAATCTTGTTTTGCCTGTAAGTGATCATTGGTAAATCTTTCAAGACTTGATTTTGCTGTATTTTAGTTATTTATGTTTTGTGGTACCTAAAGGTTGAATCCAGGGCTTTGCACATACTTTGCGAGTGCTCTACTACTGGGCTGCACCCTCGGTCCATTTTTATTTATTTTATTTTGAGACAGGGTCTCACTAAATTATGTAGGCTACCTCTGACCTCAAACTTGCGATCCTCTTGCCTCAGCCTCTCAAGTTGCTGGGATGACAGGTTGCACTACTACACCTGGCTCTCAAGACCTAATTCTAGTTAGAGGTAATAATTTACAGAAACACAGTAAGGCCGGGCGTGGTGGCGCACTCCTGTAATCCCAGCGGCTTGGAAGGCGGAGGCAGGAGGATCGCAAGTTCGAGACCAGAGGCAGTCTGCATAATTTAGCGAGACCCTGTCTCAAAAAGTAAAAAAAATGGGCTGAGGTGCAGCTCAGTGGTCCAGCACTTGCAGAGCATGCAGGCGCGAGGCCCTGGGTTCAACCCCCAGTACCGCAAAAAACCACAGTAAGTTTCCTTGGGCTATATTTATGGTTATGCGTTTCCTTATTGGGTAATAACTGGAAGAAATTGTGAGCCTTTTTGGAGGAACATTATATATGTATATATATATATATATATATATATATGTATGTATACACACACACACACACACACACACACATAAATGTTATTCTGTCCTACACTTTGTTATGGTAAATGTGTTGGTCCATTCTAACTTTTGTTTAGAGTAATATTTAAAAGAATCACATGGTAACTTTCTAATTTTCAAAGATATAAGCATTGGTATATTGGCTTTGCCTGCCTGGTACATAGTAAGTGTTCATTAATTACTATTAGACCACGCTGATGCATTTCTCTTTCTAAGCAGGAATCCAAAGATCAAAGGAAATGTCTTTCAAAGGTTGTTGTTGTTTTTTTTTTAATGGACCATGATTGGAGCTGTTGAGGATCAAGTTGTTAATAATTGGTGACCCTTAGTAGCTTGAATTTCTCAAGACACGCCTTGACCATTAATCTTCTTATATGATAACCCTCATGCGTAGGAAGTTATTATCGGATCACTGTGGGCCAGGGTAAGTGCTAGCACATTTTGATGCATTGATTATGCAAGCCAGAAGTTCCTTGAGCATATTCCAGAGAACCCTGGGGTCTTGTCCCATGGGAGGGGGGAAGGATGGGACCAGCATCTTTCCAGATCTGAATACTGTGAATGACTCTTAATTTTTTGACAAGGCCTGGGCCCCACCACCATGATTGTTTAGCGTGGTTCTCATGCTGTCCCCAACTGCAGAACTCAGTCTTTTTGTAGTGAAATGTGAGGAACAAATGGGAATGGAGTTGATTTCTGAAGAAAGGGGTGATAGGAGTGGAGAGCCTGGGGCCTGTTCCCCTCTCTCCTGCTGGTACTGTCTACATCCGGGCATCACAGCTCCCTTGGAGCAGTTCTTCCGTTGAGCAGGATGCACTAGCTAGCTTGGTGCCCCACGGAATCCCTCTTATCTCTTTGAGAATCCGTGTGGTCATAGTATCTAAGCCCGGAGATTAAATCGGGAAATATGTGTTAAGTTTAGCACAGATCCTGGCACAGAGAAAACACTCAGTAAAGGTGTCTTTTCGGTACATGACCCTTGGCTGCCCACCAGCAAGAGCGCTCCATGAGCCAGCTCCGTAATAAAAGCGTTAAGCGTCAGGTGGAGTTCAGGAAGAGCTGGTGAAGCCAGCAGGACGTGGTTCTTGGCCTTCTCCTTGGTGATGAAATCCATCTGAAATGCTGTAGTTGTAAGTCAGTCAAGCATCCTTCTGTGCTGATCCTCACAGGCGCTGGAGCAAGCAGAGCCACCTAACTCCTCCGTTAATGAAAAAGCTCCATAAATCAGATTATCATAGTTCATGGCCATGCCAGTTACCTGATTTATTATTATGCAGTCAGAATTAAAATACTTAATTTAAATGCACTCTGCAAGTTCTTTGTCAATACTTTAAAACATCCAGATTTAAGTAAGTCCAAAGAGAGTTCGAAAGTATCCTAAAAGGTGTGTATGGAGGGTAAAATTAAGAATAAGATACATAGCGTAAATGCCTGGCTTTGGGAGTGGAAGTGATCTAACTGAACAGTGGGCAAGCTTCAGAAGAGCATGGAAGAGCTGGGTGCCGTGGCACATACCCCTTATCCCAGCAACTCTGCGGGCAGGAGGATCAGGAGTTTGAGGCCAGAGACAATGTGAACAATTCAGCGAGACCCTGACTCAAGAAAAAAAAAGGGTAAATAAGGGGCTGGGACCCTGACTCAAGAAAAAAAAAAGGGTAAATAAGGGGCTGGGACCCTGACTCAAGGAAAAAAAAAAGGGTAAATAAGGGGCTGGGGGGCTGGGATTTAGCTCAGTGGGTAGAGCGCCACTCTGCAGTCTCTGAGGCCCTGAGTTCAATTCCCAGCACCGCAAAAATGGCAATCCACTCCCAAGGCAATCCCGAAGCACTCAGCCATTGAAAACCCTATGAGGGTTGCTATGAGTCAGATACCGACTCCATGGCACCTAACAACAACAACAACAAGGGGCTGGGAGTGCAGGTCAGTAGTAGCGCACTTGCCTAGCATGCTCAAGCTCTGAGTTCAACAAAAAAAATGAGAGAGAGAGAGAGAGAGAGAGAGAGAGAGAGAGGTGAAAAATTTATGTATTTAATATTCAACTCTAGGAATTAGCTAGACTGTTCTAACATTTGTGTTATCTTCTGTTTAGTTTTTTTTTTTTTTTTTACTCAAATGTTTTTTTTTGTTTGTTTTATATTTTGGTCATAGCTTATCAAAACCATACACATATACATGGAAAAAGTTGGGACTTACCCCACCTTATCCCTCCAGTCTTACCCCTTATAATGTTGTTGTTGTCGGTGCCATCAAGTTGGTGTCCGACTCATAGCGACCCCACGTACAACAGGCAAAACACTATTGTCAGTGCTTCTCTGCTATTCATAGGGTTTTCAATGGCTGATTGCTTTTGGGAGTGGGTTGCCAGGTCCTTCTTCCGAGCCTACAGCACCTGGCATTCCCAGGCGGTCTCCCATCCAAGGACTAACCAGGCCCGACCCTGCTTAGCTTCCCAGATCCGCTGGGATTCAACTCCACAGTGCCATGGCTGCAGGCTCTTATAATGTAGCCATTGTTAACAGATTGGATACATTTTTTTTAAATATATAATAATAAAGGACTGTGTTCTGCAATTATTTTGCAACTTATCCTTTCACTTAGAGTATCTTGGATATCAGTTTAGGTCAGTGGTCCGCAAGTGGGAAAGAGTTTTGTCCCCCCAGAGAAATGTCTAGGGAGGGAGGTTTCTATCAGCTGTAGTGGGTAGGGGTCAGGATGTGGCTGACACAGCTGCAGGTGCCCAGGACAGGGCCTCACAACTGGAATTAGTCTGAACTGTCACTAGAGCTGAGAGTGAGAAACTCTGCTGTGTCAGTACATGTGAATCTCATTCCTTATTTTGAAAAGCTTCATAACATTTTGTAGTATGGTTAGACCACAGTTTTTTCCACCAGTTTCCTTTGAAACAGCTTTTTACTTTGTGGCATTCATAGATTTAATATTAAGACACCAGATGCTCCAACTTAGTGACAATTCATTCTGCTTCTTTAAAGAAAATAATAATCATAAGCCTTATCAGAAAGACTCCAAAGAGGAATAGTTAAGAATCCACAGGCTTGGGTGTAAAATTAGATTCTGGGTCAGTGGGAGTCAAGAGAATTCGGTTTCAGGAAAGTCACAGACTTAACGCTCAATCACAAGCCTAAGAAGTCATTCGAAAAGCATGTCTTCATTTTTGGATTCTTTGGAATTAAAAAAAAAAGAAAGAAAAGAAGCAGCAGTAGCCCTACAGCCTTTTGTATGGCTCCCCAAAACAGAAAAGGCTACTTTTGAAGTCAGTAAAATAACTTTCAGAGAAAACTAATTCTGATGATCTCTACCTTCTTTTTCCACATATTTAAAAAAAGAAATCCGTCACTACATTAAATCATGGTGGGTTCCACAAAAGAAAACAAAGTAGGTTTAAATGAAAGAAACGGTGTCCGATCCAAAAGACATTGAATGACTTCCAGATGCCCTTGCAGTGTAATTCAGAGTCGCGGTGACCCTCTCCTTAACCAGGGGAGTTGTACAGAAAGGATGCCCTGGAGCAAACAGATGCTGCTCTGTGAAACCAGAGCTCTTCCTGTTTCTACCATCCCCTCTGAACGCCATGTGCATTCCTAGAAGGATAAAGCAAAGGACTGACGTCCTTCTCTCCTCAGTGGGAGGGAGGGTAATGGAATCAGTGCTATGTGAATGTAGAAAACAAACTCATTGGTGAACCCCAAAGGGTTGGTCTCTCTTAGCCATTTCCCTGCTGCTCCTTCCCTCAGTGAGTAGCAAGAGTTTTAAGTTTATCTTTCCTTTTGCAAATAGTCTTTTTTTTCTTTTTCAGGTCATCCAAGGGCAATTCTATAGTGAAACAGCCCAGGCGAGATAGTTGGGCTTTATGTTTCTGATCTTTCTACTTTATTAAATTAATTAATTATTACCTTTAATTTGGGCTGGGATTTAGCTCAGTTGGTAGAGCGCTGCGCTGTAGTCTCTAAGGTCCTGAGTTCAATTCCCAGCACTGCAAAAATGGGAGAAGGGCCTGGCAGTCCACTCCCAAGGCAATCCCAAAACAGCCATTTGAAAACCCTATGAGGGTCGCTATGAGTCGATACTGACTCGACTGCACCTCACAACAACAACCTTTAATTTATTAAATGTACTTTATTAAATTAATTATTACATTTAACTTATTAAATGTAAAGATGGCGCACATCTTTACATTTAATAAATTTGCATCGATCATCATCCTGCCACAGGTTGTTAGAATTGCAACAGGTCCAGCCTATCCAAGGAGCTGCAAATCTCGTAAAGTCATTGGTAACTGGGAAAACTAAGATCCTCTCCGTCCTCGCTGTCCCCTCTGTAGGATCAGAGCCACACCCAAGTGTCACAGTACCGTCAGGACCCCTCCTTGATCATGAGGTCCATCGTCCACATGACCGGCGCTGCTCGCTCTGGGATCTTGCCTCCCGCCCAGCTCACCACCATCAACCAGTCTCAGCTCAGCGCCCAGCTGGGCTTGAATCTGGGAGGGGCCAGCGTGCCCCATACATCTCCTTCACCCCCAGCAAGCAAATCGGCCACCCCCTCCCCTTCCAGCTCCATCAACGAAGAGGACGCCGATGAAGCCAACCGGGTAAGTTACAACTGCCTTATCCACGAAGCCCACGAAAACTGTGGGATCGCCCCCTACTGGCGGCCGTGAGTTTCGTTCATGGCGCTCGCTTCTTCCTGTGCCTTTGGAGCAGTATTTAAATTCATGATGGCTTCTTTTCTTCACTCTTACTTATTTTACCTGGAATGGGGATAGAACTGGAAATCGGGAGACGTGGTTTCTGTGAATTGTAAGACATTAGGCAGGTCAATTGAAGCTTTGGAGGATTAATTTTCCTATTCAGCAAAAGGGAGAGCTTATACCACCTTTCCAGAAGCTTCCAAAAATTCCAGATGTTCCAGAAATTCTCAACTGCTCCACTTCGAAGTTAGTGTCCATGCGAGCAAGTTTCATGCAATTTGTTGCCTGGTCACATTTTGATAGCTTTGTGCCTTCAGTGATGGCTGCCACTTAGTAAATTCTAGTCCTTTTATGCTTTTGCTTTTATTATGGAACATATATTTCTTGAATATATGGAGATTGCAGGTTGGCTTTCCCGAATGCCTACTCTTTTATTAACTCTATTATGGGTACCTACTCTGTGCTTGGCATTTTACCTGGTTTTAGTGACATAAGATTTATAAGAGGGCTGGGAATGTAGCTCAGGGGTAGAGCCCTTGCTAAGCATATAGGCCCTAGGTTCAATCCCTAGGATCACCAAAAAAACAAAACAAAACAAAAAAAAAAAAAAAAGAGAGAGAGAGAGAGAGAAAGAGAGAATTACTACCCAAGAGACTCCCCACTGGGGATGAATAGCAGTGTTTAAAACTAGCTCCAGATGTGATTAGTGGTATAATTGATGGCTCTGGTGTGCTGAGATTATAATCGATTCTGCTTGGTAGAATGATTTGAGGAAGACTTTATTGAGAAGGTTGTATTTGAATTAGGTCTAAGAGGATGCATAAAAGTTTGTGAGGCAGATGAGAGAGGCCAGCATCCTTGTAGCGGGAACCACGAGAAGCAATGGAAAGTGCTTGTCAATTTATGAGCATCATGAAGTTTGATATGGAGGAGGAAAGAAATAGAAGAAAGACATTGCTTAAATGTGGCGGCCTGTCTCCTGTAGGTAGTTGAGAGCTGACTAATTATTTGCACAGGGGGATGGCAGCAGCCAATTGATGCTTTAGGAAGATAACATCGGTTTACGTAGAATGCATTACAAAGGGAGGGACCAGAGTAAAGGAAATCAATTAGAAGATCCTTTTGTTATGGTTTTTTTTTTTATCAGAGGAAGCAATGGTCAGGAGGCACCCAGTTAATGGCTCATTTAAGAGGCAGAATCATTAAGATAATGATGACACACTAGAATTTGAAGATGAGATAAACTGAGGTTTAGAGAGTCAGCATGGATATCAGTAAATGAGAGGATCAGCCCACCCCATTGACAAGGAAGATGAGTGTAGCAGTGGTTGAATATGAGGGGCTGATATTTGAGTCTAGAGCTTAGTTCATTGGGGCTGGAACTATAGATTTGGGGACCATCGGCACACAGGTGTGAAGACATGAAGATACCAAGAGTTCTTAGAGAGTGTTGTTGTTAGGTGCTGTCCAGTGGGGTCCGGCTCATAGTGACCCTGTACACAACAAAATTAAGCACTTTCCAACACTGTACCATGCCCAGGACTATGTCAGTATTTTTTTCTTTTTCTTTTCTTTTATTTATTTATTTTTTTATTGGTCATAGGGTTTTTGATGGCTGATTGTTTTGGAAGTGGGCTGCCGGGTCCTTCTCCCAAGCCTACAGCACCCGGTATTCCCATGTGGTGTCCCATCCAAGGACTAACCAGGCCTGACCATGCTTAGCTTCTGATATCTGACAGGATCAGATGCCACAGTGGTATGACGGTGGGTTGTTTCAGAGAGTTGTTGTTGTTGTTAGGTGCCATCGAGTCATCAAGTCATGTCTGACTCATAAGCTACTCTCAATGGCTGATTGTTTGGGGAGTGGATTACTACGTCCTTCTCCAGGTGTTAGTATAAGAAGCAAATTAATACTAGGACTCTGAGTGTCGTTTATTTTAAGAAGCAAGTGGAAGAAGGGGAACTAGAGAGGACTGAATGGTGAGGGAAAGAGGAGGGAGGTTGGAGAGATGCTATGGAAACCAAGGGGATTTCAAGATGGAGGGTTTGACTGTAATGTCAAATCAGTACCCCATCGGGGATAGTGTTGGTGAAGGTAGGGTTGGAAATATCCAAATTCACATGGACTTCAGTGTGGTGAAGTGAGAAATAATAGTTATAGCAACTCGAGTCACATAAGACCCAGCCAGGTAAAACACCTGGCCATTACATCTTCCAGTGGAATCCTTTTCACTCCACAACTATATTCCTGATCCTACTTACCTATAGGAGAAGGACCTGGCAATCCACTCCCAAGGCAATCCCGAAACAGCCATTGAAAACCTTATGAGGGTCGCTATGAGTCGGATACCGACTCGACGGCACCTAACAACAACAACAACTTACCTATAACAGCTTTAGGAAATCTTCTACAGGACTCCTAGCTTGCTCTATTTTAAGCAAGAGTCTATTTTTTATGTAAAGACAAGGAAACCTATTTTGTTACTTTTTAATACCTGAGAAAGGATTAAAATGATCAGTGTGTTTTTTAGATAAAACACTTTTTCCACCTTTCCCAACCCTTTAAAGTCCACTACACAGAAGTTTCTTTAGAAAAATTAATCTCAGCTTTTATTTAAGAGGTGGGACTCCTCATTTCTGGTTTATTCTCAAAAAGTAATGATGATTAGGGCAAGTCATGGCCTTTCAAGAGAAGTATCAAAGGTTGTGCACATTTGAATATTGTTTTACAAAGAATGAAATTCAACTCCTCTCATTTGGGAAGAGCTGCACAGGAAATTGCCATTGATCAGAGTCCTTATTGGCATGAACAGTGCCAGATTTACTTGCAAGAGAATGTAGTTGTTGGACTGGATTAGGAAAATGTGTGCAGATCTGGGATTTTTTTTTTTTATTATTCCTTTTTGCTAAAATAGTTTTTCATTGAAAGACAACTTGGCTCCAGTTGAAGCCTAACAGAAAGACATCTAATTCCCTTGCAAGTTCAGATTCATTAAGTAGAATTAAATAAGTCTCACTCATTCAGAGCATTTATATAAAAGACTATGACCAGGTATATAGACTTATTGAATTGACTGTGTGAGTTATGAAAAATGACCTTTTGAAGGAGAAGAGAGCTAAGCTTTGACACCATCTGAATCCACTTGTATCGAGTGTGGGTGTTGTTATCACTCAAACAGTGCAAATCTCGAAGTCAGCCAGTGGTTTCTCAACGTTCTGAGAGTTCAGAACTCTCCAGGGACTGTTACTCATCTGTTTCTTCCCTAAGAATTTTAGGAATGGATTAAGTTCCAAATGATTCACAGTCAGACAGTATTAATGCTCTAGGAATATTTGAATTAGGATTTAAGGCCTCTAAAAGCCAGTCTGTGAAGTAACTTGAATTTGTCTCCAAGGCTAGCCTTTAAGACAGGTTTTGCCAAACATTTCAGGATTTGTGATTAAATTAACTGCAAAATTATCCTCAATATTGTTGTTGTTGTTAGGTGCCGTCGAGTTGTGTCTGACTCATAGCGACCCACATAGGGTTTTCAACCGCTGTTTCGGGATTGCCTTGGGAGTGGATTGCCAGGTCCTTCTCCCATTTTTGCAGTGCTGGGAATTGAACTCGGGACCTCAGAGACAGCAGAGCAGCGCTCTACCAACTGAGCTAAACCCCAGCCCTATCCTCAATATAGTCATGTTATAATCTAGGAGAAAAAAATCAAAGTTGAAAATAATTTCCCTTGTTTCTCTGGTAAGTATAGGACCAATAAAAGCAGAGGATGATAGCAGGTGAATTTGAAGCTCAGTAGTATAAAAATTTAGGGATTTATACCCCTATCGTTTCCATGGTTCTGGTTTCAGAATTCATATTGTAAGAATGTGTGAGTCTCTATGACATTATTCCTGTGGACAGGGTTAATTACCATATATAATAAACGCCTTCTGATTAAATGTGTTTGTCTTAGTGATTTTAAGTATCTGCTATTGTTCTTTTACAGGTTTTTAATCTTATGGAGAGTATCAATTTCTTTTCTGTCTCCAGTTAAAATGGTCTTGACATTTTTATATTTCTTGTTATCCTGTCCTTTAGAAAGTTATTGTTATTTCAGAAAATAAAAATGACCTTTATCATTCAAGTGTAGCAATTATAGGTAATTTTTATTTGAGTTTCTGGAGACTTATTAGCAAAGTAACACTCTTGTAAAAACAAAAAAAAGCCTTAAAAAAATCAGTTCAGACCATTCATACATGTGGCGTGTGACTGTGGCAAGGGACCTCATTTAAAATATCTAAATGTGATCAATATCCTAAATATTATTAGGTTTTACTTCTAAAACCTCTGAAATGTAAAATATTTTGTTTATGTGTGCATGCTTAACCTTGCATGTATATATATAGCATTGCTTGGTACAGAGTGTTCTGTTTTTCATTACTCATAATTGCTGTTTAGAGCATATGTTGTGAATGTATTGAAGATACTTCTGGGTCTCATTAATCAGTGTTCTAAATGCTAATCTCTGCTGTCCGGTTAACTCCAAACAAAATTTCCCCTCCCCCACGCGTGGTGGAGATTCATCTGTCCGCGATGCTTAACAAAACCTTCAAAGAACAATTGTGGATCTGGGTAAGTCTTGCTGCATTCTCTGAAAGAACATTCTAGGCAGTGAATATTCTCCCTGCTTTGCAGGCCATCGGAGAGAAAAGAACAGCTCCAGATTCTGGCAAGAAGCCCAAAACTCCAAAGAAAAAGAAAAAGAAGGACCCCAATGAGCCACAGAAGCCAGTATCAGCATATGCCCTGTTTTTCAGAGACACACAGGCTGCAATTAAAGGTCAAAACCCCAATGCAACCTTTGGAGAGGTCTCCAAAATTGTAGCATCAATGTGGGACAGTCTTGGAGAGGAACAAAAGCAGGTGAGACCGAGATCTATCAGGGCCACAGATGAAAATAATGCTGAAGTACTCCTTACTTACGCCTTTTCTGAGCGCATACATTCCTCTACTATGATTGCCTCTTCGGAAGGCCTGTCTGTGCTATGGAATTAAAACACATACACAAATAAATTCAAACAACTCTAGTTACATCGATTTCTTGGTCAGTTTAAGGGTGCGTGTGCAGAATCTGTTCACAGGAGGGTTGGAAGAAATCCAGGCAGTAGCCTGCAAGCATAAACTTTTGATGATAATCTTTTCATTTTAAATAATGTGGAATTTTTCCCCCCTTTGTTCAGAAAGATCTCTACAAAGGGATTAGGCCCATCATGCTAGCTTTTCCATTGATCATGTTTCTGAACCCTTGTGCTATCCTAGTGGGTTTCCAAACTTTGAAGCTGCCTCTGCATGTCTCATTATTGTCACTGGGGCATTTGAAATTTTATTCCAAGTTCATTTTAAAGCTAGGCAGTGTGAGAGGTATTGAGAGATTCGCCATGCTGGTGGGAGACACTTCCTTAGGGGCCGACTGTCTTCTCCCTTGCAACTCCTCCACACAAATGAAGAGAAGAATGGGTTCCTCGGGGGCTGGTCCTCCCCTGCTCCTTGCATGAAACTCCCATTACCATTAATAGGAGTTAACTTTTATATATCCACGGAAGAATAGACCCCTGTTAGTCACAAAGTGGAAAAATTGTTTCAGTAATGAAGAGTGGAGCAAAATCCTTGATTTTTTTTTTTTCTTTACAAATCATGAACTCACTCCTGGTAGCTTTTTTACATTGGGATGGTGCAACTATTGAGTTTTCCTATTTGTTTGCCATGAGCTTACCACCGTATATACAGCAGACTGCTTTTCTGTCCTCCGGATGGGATTCTAACTGGCCAAGTGCGACAGTGAGTGATACTTTGTGGAGAGAAAGATGGTTGCACATTGGTCTTATACCCAACCATCAGGTCATTTTAGAAAAGGAAGTCCAAATCACATTTAATATCCTGGGATTTATTTCTGTAACTTATTGGTCTTACTAATGGAAATCTCCCATCTCTTACTATTTCTGACTTTTTTTTCTCCAAAGGAAACCCAAGGTTGAAAAGCCTCCACCTCTTTTCTCTTCTGTCTTTGTACAGTCTACCTCTTGTTACTGTTTATTTTTAATCCTCTGATTTGGTACAATGTAAGAATGCATTGAGCCAAAGAAGACATTGTGGAAGAAACTCAGTCCTTCCTAGCATTTAAGCCATTTGCTGCAAAGCCTAGTCTTCCCTGCCTTACATATTGTGGTTTGGCCCCAGGCCTTTAGCATGACTGTCAGTGAAACTCTGTAGCAACGCGAGATCTTTTTCTCATTCATGAGAGTAAACATCCAAATGGTGCTTCTGTGTGGGTGGCTGGGTTTAGTTTTGTTTCAGTATCTCTGTGTGTGTGTGTGTGTGTGTGTGTGTGTGTCACATTTAAAAATCAAAGCGGAGACCAACTTTGTAGGTAAGTTACGTTTATGTGACCTAACTGGTGTGGCAGTTAGTTTATAGCTGAGAACTTATAGGCTAGAGATGGTGCTAATTGTGGTTGTTTTAATAGGTATATAAAAGGAAAACCGAAGCTGCCAAAAAAGAATACCTGAAGGCCCTGGCTGCATACAGGGCCAGCCTCGTTTCTAAGGTAAAACTGTGCAGTGTGGAAGGCGCTGGAAATACAGATAGAACTCCCCTAGGAGCTGGGGAGAAGCATTTCCACCAACTCAAACTTACTTGTTTCCATTAGAGATTACATGAATGGCCACGTGGACAACGTTAATTCAAGCCCCTGCCACTGAACTGTTGCTAAAAGATTCACTGATCTTTATCTATATGACTATGTGGCCAGATGGATACATTTTAAATAGCCTCTAATTCTTTCTTTTTGTCAAGGTTGGGATCTATGTTCTCTATTTACAAATGGGAGGTATGTTTGTCAGCCATTTCCGGACATCATATCATAAATTCTCCATTGGTTACATTATCATAATAGGCAGAGGGGCATTTTTGACCAAACTGTTTCGCATCATATAAATAAATAAACCTCATGATTATTTAAAATAAAATTATACCCAAAGTACTAAGACAAAAAGTCTATGTATTATACATGGACTGTACAATGGACCTGCCTGTAGCCGTACCACTGTGGCGCCCAATCCTATCAAATCTCAGAAGCTAAGCAGGGTCGAGCCTGGTTAGTACGTGGATGGGAGACCACCCAGGAACACCAGGTGCTGTAGGCTTGGAAGAAGGACCTGGCAACCCACTCCCAAACATCAGTCTGCTATTGAAAACCCTATGAATAGCAGAGAAGCACTGACAATAGTGTTTCATCTGTTGTACATAGGGTTGCTGTGAGTTGGACACCGACTCCACGAACCTAACAACGATAACAATACAATGGACCATGATGTGTTATAAAATGCACTAATGTCCCAAAGCAAATGCCATTCTAGATAATTACTACCTTGATCCAAAAAGAGTGTGAGCTATTACTTTTTTGCAGTGCTGGAGATTGAACCCGGGGCCTTGTGTGTGCTAGCACACACTCTCACTCTGACAGCTGCTCAGATCAGATCAACAGGGGCCCTCCTGCCTTTGTTGATAGCTCTCAGGGCACTTCCCACTTCATGAGAAAGCGCTCTACCACTGAACTACATCCGCAGCCCCAAGCTCTTAAATTAACAATTAATAAACATTGCCATTTGCCTTTCTAGAATTTAGACAGGCTTTGGGGAAGACAGTTTGAACTAATATATCTTCTCTGGAAGCACAGATATCACTTCATCGCTGTTGTCCCAAGTACAACGCAGGACCTCAGCGCCATGTGAAAAGAGTTTGCTTCCTTTTTTGTCTTTCTTTACTGGGAGTTGTTTCTTTCTTATTAAGAGCCACCTGGGCAGCTGCTCAGATCAGATCCACAGAAGTCCTCCTGCCTTTTTTGATAGCTCTCCGGGCACTTCCCACTTCATTAGAAAGAAAGAAAGAAAAACATTTGTCAGGTCAACACCAAACATTTCTGTGAGACTCTGGAAGACACACACTTTTGGAAAATACACAGATTCTGACCTCACATCTGCACAGGGACAGAAAACAGGCGGTGTGGGCTACAGACATGGTAGGATATACAAGTGTACAGAGGTACACTTGGTGAGTAGGTACACTTGGTGAGTAGAGTGGCAGTGTACCTACGCACTTCTGCACAGCTTATTCATTTGTTCTTTTACCCAGAAGCAGGTATAGGAGATCTTTGTACATAAGCACATGAATAATTGACCAGACATGGATTTAGCCCTTGAGCAGTATCATAGGGTCAAAACAGATCCCCGGGCATGGGGCACTGTAGCACTTACCTGAGCATGGATACGTGAGTGGTTGGGTCACATGTGACCCCACAAGCATGGTACCAGTTAAGGGTTAAGCCAAGGACCACTGTCGTAAAAGGAAATGGCAGCCATGATTGGACTCATAGAGTCTATGGCTGACTTAGAAGGGATAACTTAAAAGCTGCATATTGTAGCCATGTCTGTAATCTCAGCACTGGGAGACCGAGGCAGGAGGATCAAGAGTTCAAGGCCAGCCTGGGTTACAAAGAGAGACTCTGACTCAAATAAAATAAAATAAAATAGCCTGTAATCCCAGCGGCTCGGGAGGTGGAGGCAGAAGGATCACAAGTTCGAGACCAGAGGCAGTCTGCATAATTTAGTGAGACCCTGTCTCAAAAAGTAAAAAAATGGGCTGGGGGTGCAGCTCAATGGTCCAGCGCCTGAAGAGCTTGCAAGCGTGAAGCCCTAGGTTCAAAACCCCAGTACTGCAAAAAAATAAAAATAAATAAATAAATAAAATAAAATAAAATAAAATTTGAAAAGTTACACATTGTGACTAGAATCAGGATTCAGAAATATTTCCAAGTCGACTTTGATGGCCCTAAAATCCCAGTAAGACAGAAATTTTAAAGTTTCTTTTCTTTTTTAATTCAGTAAATGCTGTCTGCAAGGACCTGGAATTTATAATCAGAGACCTAGGAGACAGCTAACATAGTCCTCACAGCATGAGGTTAGAATAACTTCAGCCTGTCCGCAAAGTGTGAAACAGCCACCAAGACAGTGACCTCCCAGGCAAAGTGTGAAACAGCCACCAAGACAGTGACCTCCCAGGCAAAGTGTGAAACAGCCACCAAGACAGTGACCTCCCAGGCAGCGTTGTCTGAGTGTTCAGGGCGTCGATTAAGAATTGGCTCTGTTGCCGGGAGCGGTGGTGCACGCCTGTAATCCCAGCGGCTCGGGAGGCAGAGGCAGAAGGATCACAAGTTCGAGGCCAGAGGCAGTCTGTGTAATTTAGTGAGATCCTGTCTCAAAAATGTAAAAAAATGGGCTGGGAATGCAGCTCAGTGGTCCAGCACTTGCAGAGCATGCAGGCACGAAGCCCTGGGTCCAAACCCCAGTACCACAGAAAAAGAAAAGAAAAAAAAATTGGCTCTAGTTAGGGCTGAGGGTATAGCTCAGTGGTAGTGCATGTGCTTAGCATCTTAGCTTGCACAAGGTCTTGGGTTCCATCCCCAGCACAAAAAAAGAATCAGCTCTCTTTTGGACCCTGCAATTTAAAGAGCTGGTCACCAATGGAAGGCTTTCCAGAGTATTGTTTCCATGATGATGAGGACTGAAAACCAAGTCCTATTGTTGTTGTTGTTGTTGTTGTTAGGTGCCGTCGAGTCGGTATCCTACTCATAGCGACCCTCATAGGGTTTTCAATGGCTGACTATTACAATATTTAAAATCTGGGAGACAAAGATTTGGGGACATATAATCTTATTCCTCAAATATAAAGGCCATGATATAAGGGAAGCTAACAGATCCATCCTAGAAGTGCAACCAGAGTGCTCCTTGGAAGCAAGGGTGCTAGACTGCATCTGACTTTTTTTGGACATGTTATCGGGAGAAGGATATCATGTTTGGGAGAGCTGGGGGTCAACAACAACAACAAAAAAGGAAGACCCTCAAATAGATGGATTCATACAGTGTCTGCAACAATGGGCTTAAACATATAAAAGGTCACGTGCCTAGAAGAGAATGAGGGAGTCTTTCGTTCTCTTGTACATAGGATCCCTGTGAGTTAGACTCGACTCTACAGCACCTAGCGACAATTTTGATCTCTGTTCCCCAGGTGGAATATTCATCCTACAGGTTAAGTTACAGAGAAGCAAGATTTCAGCCTTAACATCAGAAATAGCAATAGGGCTGAGTGTGGTGGCGCACGCCTCTAATCCCAGTGACCGGAAGAGGAGGCAGGAGGATCCTGAGTTCGAGGCCAGAGGCAGCCTGAATAATTTAGTGAGACCCTAAAAATAAAAACAAGGCTGGGCAGTGCAGCTCCGTAGTGGAAATGTCCTGGGTTCAATCTCCCAGTGCCGGGGAAAAAAAAGAAGTAACAGGGTTACATTCATCCCCACGTAACTTATGCCTCTAACTGCAGAGCCTGGGACCTCATCCCTTAAAATGTGACTCTACTATCACTTTGACTCTTCAAAGAAGTTAATAGAATCTTACTATTAAGAGGTAATAGTAACCTCGTAGTCAAGAGGAACTCTATCATCATCTGCCTTCGTCCCCTAACCATTAAAGTGGCCCCTTACAGGTGCCATGGTGCCATTACCCAGGTGTCAAAATATAGACTTTCCTTGTGGCTTCTTCCTTAAGACTAGCTTGATGATTTTTAAATATTAGAGTATTTAAGATATAGATAGATAGATAGATAGATAGATAGATATAACTGTGTATTCAACTTTATGAGTCATCTTGTGGTTTTTAAACATAATTTTGATTATTTATAGTCATCTTTTTACTCTTAACATGTTAGAATGGGGCACTCCAGTGACATGCAGTCATGCTGGACTATTATAATGAAGAGACTTGTCCTCTGAAGGACAGTGTTTTGCAGTGGCAACATGTTCAAACAGAAGCCACCACCTATGGCTTGGCCTACATTGGGTGACCCTCTATAGATAAGGTCACGTCTCAGGTCCCCTCCAAGAGCAGGACTTTATCAATCTGTGTTGCAAAAATCTACAAGTAAATATTTAAAATCATCCAAGATAGTTGGATGACCACATAATGCCTACAAGGTGCTTCCTTCCTTTTCCTCCTAAAAACAAAAAAAGGACCCCTAATTTTATGAAAATAAAAGGAAAAATAGTCTTTAAGATGAAGCTTTCCAACCACAGTTGTATTAGTAAAAAAACTTATTTTTGTGGAAGTAATTGGGTTTTTAGAGCAAAATGGAGTGGGTTGTTTCCACATTGAGCCCTAGATCTGTAATGTATTGTATGACAGATTTTGAGTCCTATGAGTTTTGAACATTATTCCTTCTTCCATGGCTCTGTTGCTAAAATCTGGAGCTCTTTAAAAATAATTGGTAAACCTAAAACATTTCTAACGTTGCTAACTTCAGTTTAGTATCTCTGAGGAATCCAATTATGTTTTTCTTATATTCAAGTGAGTACTGATGTAAGTAATTATGCAAACACAGGGTTTTAAAGCTTTCTAGTAGTGGTAGTTTTCTGGTGGGAGTAGTTGTTAATTAATGAAAATAGCTAACATCTACCAAGTGCGTCCTGAGGGCCAGGGAGTGTTCTAAATGCTTAACACACGAGTTAATTTAATTCTCATCACCTTTACACAAGGTCAATACCATAGAACACCATGTTATAGATTAAGAAACTAAAGAATAAATGGGTGAATTAGCATGCCCAAAGAAACAGAGTTGTTAAGTAATACCGCTGCATTTGAACACAGACCCCCTGTACCTCACTGTCTTTGAATATATGGGACCGCCGTGGTGAAGTTAGTGTGGACTTAAATGCTGAAGAAGTACTGATCTGAAATATGTGTGTTCGTTATCTTCGGCCCCAGCAGTGCTGTGTAACAACCAGCCACAAAGCCCAGTGACTCACAAAGGCAAGCATTTATCTCAGACAGTGCCAGGTAGCTGGCCGGCCCTTCCCATCTCGTTGTGCTTTTCTCTCTGGGGTCAGCGTGAAGGTTGCAGAGACGTGGCTGGACTCACACATATCCTTGCAGTCGGCTGCCTGGCAGTGAGCTGGGTCTTGAGTGGCGCCATTGGGGCCTCATGTCTGTCCTTGTGCACGTGGTGGTGGTAGGCTCCATGAGAGTCAGTGGAAGGGCGCACTGTGTCTTGAGTCCTCAGCTTGGAATGGGGTCAGTGTCACTTTTCATCCCATTCTGGCGGCCCAAGTGAAGGCACCAGCCCAGCTAAGGCTCAAGGGGTTAGGGAATTTGACTCTGCCTCTGGGAGGTGCTAAACAGTCCCCTGTCAAAGGCCACAGAGACAGGAACACAGGAATGAAGGTGGCTGTTTAAGGCAGCTTACAATCCTTAAAATTTCTTCGCCTTTTTGTTTGTTTGTTTGTTTTGGTTTTTCTTTTTTGCAGTACTGAGGAGTTGAACCCAGGGACTTGCACATACTTTGCGAGAGCTCTGCCAATGAGCTGCACCCCCAGCCCCTTTTGAATTTCACACAGGATCTGGCTAAATTACAGAGGCTGCCTCTGGCCTCAAACTTGCAATCCTCCTGCCTCCGCCTCCCGAGTTGTTGTTGTTAGGTGCTGTCAAGTTGTGTCCAACTCATAGTGACCCTCAGGGTTTTCAGTGGCTGACTGCTTCTGGATTGCCTCAGGAGTGGATTGCCACATCCTTCTCCCTTTTTTGTGGTGCTGGGAACCGGGAACTTCAGAGACTGCAGAGTAGCGCTTTACCAACTGAGCTAAATCCCAGCCCCCCGCCTCCCGAGTAGCTGGGATTAAAGGCACACACCACCGTGACCAGCAAAAATTCTTAGCTATTCGTAATGCTTGTGTAGTGTAACATTCTGGAACTTTCTCCCCCTGCATGCAGGCGGCTGCTGAATCGGCCGAAGCACAGACCATTCGCTCCGTCCAGCAGACCCTGGCGTCCACCAATCTGACATCATCCCTCCTCCTGAACACTTCGCTGTCTCAACATGGAACGGTCCCAGCCTCCCCCCAGACTCTCTCCCAGTCGCTCCCCAGGTCGATCGCGCCCAAACCCTTAACCATGAGACTCCCCATGAGTCAGATCGTCACCTCAGTCACCATCGCGGCCAACATGCCCTCGAACATTGGGGCTCCGCTGATCAGCTCCCTGGGGACCAGCATGGTGGGCTCAGCAGCCTCCACTCCAGTGAGCCCTTCGGTGCCAACCCAGCAGCAGCAGCTGCAGCTGCAGCAGCAGCAGCAACAGCAGCAGCAGCAGCAGCAACAGATGCAGCAGATGCAGCAGCAGCAACTGCAGCAGCACCAAATGCATCAGCAAATCCAGCAGCAGATGCAGCAGCAGCATTTCCAGCACCACATGCAGCAGCACCTGCAGCAGCAGCAGCTCAGCCAACAGCAGCTGCAGCAGCAGCTGCAGCAGCACCTCCAGCTGCAGCAGCTGCAGCACATGCAGCACCAGTCGCAGCCTTCTCCTCGCCAGCACTCTCCGGGCACCTCGCAGATCACGTCCCCCGGCCCCACCCTCGGGAGCCCCCAGTCGGCGTCCCAGCAGCACCAGGCACAGATCCAGTCTCAGACACAGACTCAAGTGTTGTCGCAGGTCAGTATTTTCTGAAGACGCAGGTGGCAGATGGATCGGGGCGCGCCCGGGAGAGCGCACAGGAGGGAAGGCCGCTGGGCTGCAACCCATAAGTTGGCGTTGGTTCTGCAGAGCTGCGTGACAGATCAGACCGGGCCTCTGGAGTGTCTATTAGATAGGCAATAAGAACTGCAGTGTAGCTGGGTAACATCTTTTAGCTGACTCTAAATCACTTTGTTTTTAAACAAGGAAAGCTGTGCTCTTTTATGTGATGCCTTTTTTATTTATTCAGGCTCTACCTACAATATGTGAATCAAACCGTTTAATGAATCCTGGTACGTACTGATGAGTGTACACTGGCCTCTCTGAGTCGCAGAAAATGGCCTTATTTCTCCAGAAGTGAGAAAACCACAGTTGCAGGCTATTTGAACTTCCGAAGCCCTAAAATACGTAAATAACAAATAAATAAAAAGCACAGTTGTAACTACCTGAAATACGAAGATCCAGTTTCATACAAACATTTGTATGATGTGAATAGTTGATGGCATTTTTTTTGTCATGAAAAAAAATAATGTAAATCACAGACTTTTGCCAAAGCTCTTATTTTTTTCCTAAATCTCTCCAGAAAAACAAATGCAAGTGATTAGATTCAACTGTTGACTTGTCTCCACTTTTTATCTATGACTTCTCCAAATCAAACCACAGCACATGTTGTAACAGTGTCTATGACCACTCTTAGCCCATGATACCCATTCCAATTAGAAGAAGAGAAATGTGAATACTATATTCCGTGTTTTGAGTGACAAGTTTCGAAAAATAAAAACACTGTATTTTTAAAAAGGAAATGCACTTAAATGAAAACAGTTATTACAAAAGTTAAGATTTAAAAAGAAAAAGCGAGAGTTTTTATTATGAGGTAACGCCGGTAGGATATTTAAAAGGCACACTTCATCTGAGTAATCAATGTAAATATTTTCTTTCAAAGTTGTAAGTTTTCATATCATGTGTTGTAAAGTTTTCCTAAATGAGGCTTTAATGTAAACACTGGTGACATAAACCATTCATTGCTACGTTGCTTATTGTGTTTTTATGCTGTTTTATACTTTTTTATGAGTTACAATAGCAGCAATTAAGTTGTTTGTATTTTGCTTAACTAAAACAAAATGCTTTTATCTTGCTATAGAATAAACACATTTCAGTAAAGACTGTGGACTGTATTTTGATGCAACAACAAGGAAACTGTTCACTTTTCAAATAAAACGCTATGTCAAATTTCACCTTTGCTTCCTTGAGTACATAGAAGGCTGGGAAATATGGCACATAGTCATTTTCGTTTGAGTCCAAGGATTATCTCGCATTTTCATTTGGAAATGTGATATTTGTGGCTAAGGATCTGGACTGCAGAACCCCAAACAAGGACCCTTAAAAACTAGGAGAAATATTTTTGTTAAGATGCAAGTACAAGGTAAATGGGGGGGGGGAAGCAATTATCTTGTATTTGGGGATAGGGCTAGGGGGCCTTGTGTTGTTATTGCTATTAAAATGAATGGTGGATCCTAATTTTAAAGCAAAATGAGTATCTCAGTGCCCATGTCTTCCCCCTTTTTTGCTGCACAGTGGCTCCTCTTTGAGAGCCCTGTGACCACCCTCCCCAGTTGTCTTGCATGATTAATTACAGCATCTGTCCTGTCAGAAGCTATAATGAAGAGGTCTTGATAAAAATTGCAAATTACCACTGGCAACAGTCTTAAACTGCTTATGATAAAATGAAAATTAAAAACAGCAAGTGTCAACCCTGACCAGAATCCTAATCTGGAAAGAAAGAGTGTGTGCACTGTGCTGTCCACAGCCACTGTGGGCAGGGCATTCAGAAATAATAGAATATGGATTCTTGGAAGTTGTTGTATTTCAAAGAATATTTACTGTATGTTGTGGGTTATGAATAATGAATTCAGCTTTCAATATTTCATAATCCTCTCGTACTCTGTGTTATGTACAAATATTGAACAGCAAGAGATTCTAATTATAAATTTATAGATTTCTTGCTGTAGAAAAATTTATGTCTAAATTGAAGCTTTTCATAAGATGTGTTAGCTGACAGGTATCAGTGTTCAAACAGTCTTAGAGCGACTGCCCAATCACATCAACAAGGGAGCGAATGTATTCCACAAAGACATGATCTGCGTGTATCAGACCCATCAAAGAGCTGAGCTGATGGTAAAAGATTTTCTGTGAATTGAAACTAACATTACATAACAATAAGAGCCATTTTATATTCTGTTGTGAAACCTTTAGACAAATGTCTTCAAAATTAATTGCCAAACTACATGTGACAGTAATTATGTATTAGTTCTGTAATTGTCATCTTGAAAACCCATGAAGTATTGCTTAGAAAAAAATGTCACTGGTGATAAGGCTTAATTGCAAGTGAAGTCTGTTTTCAACTGTTTGCAGTTAGAGGCAGGTGTTGTAACATCTATTAAATGATTTTTATAAATCTTAGGTTTTATCACATTTGATTAAGTGCTGCTAAGCCACTGACGGTCAATTCCAGGAAAAAAAATAGTTTACTACAGCTTAAAAAATTAATCACCAGGCAAAACTATATATTTAAGATGTCAACAGGCTTGAATCATGAAAAGAATCCTTCAACTTTATTACCCAATTATTTTTCTTGGGAGTCACAAAAAAAGCATAGTATGAGTCAAATTGTAGTTTAATTTATACATGTAACTGGCTTCTGTGCCTGAGACTTGAGTAAGTCCTTGGTATACTTTTTCTTTGTTACAGGTCAGAAATAAATCAGGGTAATGCAAAAATCAGCATGAGAAATACACTGAGTGGTGTATACCTCTTAAGTGCTATGTAGACATTAACAAGTCTCTCCCCCTCGCCTCCCACCTCCATTACTCACGAATGGCACACCTTACCTCTCCCCCACCGTGAGGACATTATTTTATTACTCTGGCTAAACATGTTCACTTTTCTGCATTAACCTATACTGCCGCATGATGAAAGAACATAAGGAGTTTTTATTTTCAGCTGACACGGGGTCATTAGTTCTCGACTCAAAGAACAAAAGCTGAAATGCCTTCGTGCAGCATAATTTCTGCCATATATTACCACCTGACAGAGGTTTGAAGGCTTTCGAGACAGATGGATTCATATCTCAAGTTTAAGTAGGAATCCTCCGCTGTGTCCATTCAGTGCGTTTGGACATCTGAATGGTTTCTTCCCCATTTCTCACCTCATGGAGCATTTTTCAGCACCGGACTTCAATCTAACCTTTCCTCCACCCCACCCCCCACCCCCTTTGTTTGGCTTTTGTTTTGCAACAGCTGTTATTATCGTTTTTGGTCAGCTGTGATTGCTGGAGGCAAAATAAGACCAGATGGTGTTTTGCTATGCATGAATGGAGCGTTAGAAGAGTTGGGACTGAATAGGCCAAGTTTGAATGGTGTCTATGCACCACCTGCCTGCCTTAGCCGCGGAACACGCATCACAGTAGCATGATCCGGCTCCGACCTAGTGGAATCGGATGGGAAAGTGCAGAGCTGGGGTGGATTTGCCCCATATTTATTGATCTTCCATGCACTAACAGAATAATGTGGTGTACAGTCAATTTGAGTTAATTGCATACGACACAGCATGGACATGTAATTTATCACTCTAGAATTCTGGTTCCCTTTAAGGATTTCACACACACACACACACACACACACACACACACACACACACACACACAGCAATAGCAAAAATGAATGGGCTAAGTTAGACTTTTTTAAAAAAAAGTCTATGTGGACATAGCACTCAGTTTGGGGGGAAGATATTTAAAAATGTTATTTGTATCAGCCAATAATTCAATATAAACTATAATTTTGATATGGCTAGAAGACTTTCAGATGTGTACATTATCTGTCAAATATTGCACATTTGTAAGAAGTGTGCCTTACTAAGAAAACCACACACATTTACAATTGAATTCTCTTAGAAAATATTCTTAAGTAGGTAAGTTTCTCTCCCATGTCCCTTCAAATATAGTTAGCTTTATTGAACTAAACTGAAGGATAAACAGTTTTCCCGAATGTTAAAGCTGGTGGATGGGTTTAACCTTCGTGGATTGCGATCCTACAGGTGTGTGGGTTGTGGGTGTTGGTGTGTGTTACTGGGGAAAAGCTTAACCAGCCAGGAGACATGGAATCAGATATGCAGACAGACAGCTTCATTTGCCTGAGGCTCTAATTACTTAAATTTACTTCTGCAACATGCAAAACACTTTGGTAGTCCCAAAGGAGAGGCAAAAATAAACAGGGCCTTCTGTTTACTCTGCGTATGTTTGAAATCTCCATTAATAAAGCTTTAAAGAATAACAACAAGGGAAGCCTTCTCTTCAGGAGTTTTCATCTTTTAATTGGAGTAGAGAAGGTGCCCACTAGATGGAATGATCACTATGTCCATAAGAGACAGAAAAACAAGTAAATGTGTGTGTGATTTTGTTTTTCTAATCTGAGACAATGACAATTCATTTAGGAGAGGGGAAGATTGCAATTGGTTAGGGGCATTAGAGAAAGCTGCGTGGAATCTCGGGCATTTAAGTGGTGCCTTGAGGGTGGTGGAGGATTTCAGCCGGCTAGGACAGAAGTCCTGTGCTGGTACAAGGAGCCATCTCCAGCTCAAGGGCGGGCAGGGCGGAAGCCATCAAGGTTGAAAGCACAGGGTGTCAAAACAGGAGATGGGAATGCAGCAACATTGGCGAGAGCACTGCTTTTGCAGAGGTGAGCGGAAGAAGGGGCTGGAAGGGAAGTTTGGGGGCCAGATTAGTAGATGGTTTCCTGGGAATGTCTACTTAACTCAAGGACTGGAAGTGTTTGGGCAAAGAAGGCGTGATCAGAGTTGACTGAATGCACGAGGTTTTATGTTTTAGAAGTGAGTAGCCAGTTGGTGGGCTGGGATGTAGTTCAGTCGGTAGAGCGCCACTCTGCAGTCTCTGAGGTCCTGAGTTTGATTCCCAGCATCGCAAAAATGGGAGAAGGATGTGGCAATCCACTCCCAAGGCAATCCCGAAACAATCAGCCATTGAAAACCCTATGAGGGTCGCTATGAGTCAGACACGACTTGACGGCACCTAACAACAACAACAACAACCAGTTGGCACTTAGAAAAATGGAGCAAGATCCCCGCTAGAAAGTGTTACTCAATATTTGGTTATTCACGTGCATAAATAAAGCCATCACTTCACGGTCTTCTTCCATACCTCTCCTACCTTCCTGCTGCAAGATCGCCATCAAGAAAGCCAACTCCAGGCCTTTTGGGGCAGCAGTGGAATGAGCCTTATCCTTGCATTAGCATCAAGAGAGAGATCATTTTCTGCTTCTGCTGTGAAAAGAAAGCTATTTTCACCACTGGTAAAAAAGTACCTCTCAGTGCTTGAACTCAAACGTGATGAAGGATGAAAAGAAGCCCTTGCTTTGTTGCTGAGTAAAACCTCAGGCAGCACTGGGAGGGCTGTTGGTTATGGTCTCAATTTAATTTCAAAGAGCCTCCACAGAGAGAAAATGTGAACGTGGATGTACACTCCTTAGCGAAGGAATAATGCTCTTTTGTAAAACATCTCATTATCTCTAGCATTTTTGTCACACTCCGTACCTTTCCAAGCAATTTTCGGGGATTACTTCCTTCATTTCCCTCTCTGGATGCGGGAGGAGTTAACCTCCTGGAGCAAACTAGGAAACTGAGGCACAGAGAAAGTTGTGGCTTATTCTGTTTCCAAGAAGCACCGTCAGAACTGGGATGGAAATTTTCTCACTCTAAATCCCCCGTTATTCCATTTGCCGATTCAAACATTTGTATATGTGTGACCTACATATATTTGTGTATTTAGCTCCGTACATTTGTACATAGGATGTGCAAAGCTATATGCTTGTACGAGCAGATAGAAGACAGATCCATCAAAACACTAAGCAGAGTAATTAATTCATGTTTTCCTCATGGCTAGGCAAGCAACAACCCAGAGCAAGTGCCACCTAACCCATGTTCTCAATGGGGCACAGTGCCACATGGCACTTTTTTAAATTATTTTTTTGGTGTGAATACCTTCCAGTCTAATTGTTTGTCCTACCACAATCTCTCTGTCGTTATTTTGTATTCAGGCAAACAGCTCTGAATTATGTTCAAGTGTTAGGACTCCAGGTGCCACACACATGCCGAGGCGTGACATCGCTCTCCATGTTTCTTTGTGTTTTGTTTTGTTTTTAAGTGAAAGTAGATTTCAAGGAAGATTGAGGTGCATAGGTATTAGGTTGGTGTGTATTGTTATGCATTATTTTTTTATTGGAAAATTTTAATGTACACTTTAATGTGATTCATTCTGACATGCTTTTCATTGTGACATTTCCATATATGCATTTTGATGAACATTATTCGTATAGGTTACCCCTTACCCTCCCCTATGCTTCCCCCCTCCCCCCACCCCCTCCCCCTCTAAGTCGTCTCTAACTTTTACTTGGTAATATTTTTCTATATGACCTTGGGTTCCAGTTCTGTTTAAGATAGAAACTTTTCCTGTAGTGGTCTTTGTTTTTATCTTGTTAGAACAATTACATGCATTTTCTAGACCATTTAAATTGACACCATTCTTATCTTTTTCCCTCCCCCCTTTTATTTTGATCCGACCTTTGAATAGGATTTTTCCTTCATATAATATGGAATCAGCTCCCACATATGAGTGAGAACATGTGGTGTTTCTCTTTCTGAGCTTGTGTTCGTTCATTATTTAAGGGATCCAATGAATTGATCCAATATGAATCAGGGGAAAATGAGGAGACTGTATGTCCCTGGGGGCATGCCATCACAGTGCCCCTACTGTGCTTCCTGAATTACCGCCCCATTTCTGAGATCAAATGCTCCTGGCTGAGTACAGTGTATTCTACTGCAGGGGGCTCCTTCTCAAAGGAGGTAAGTCCCTTGTCAACAAGATTTTATTGTCTTAATTTAAAATAAACAAAGCACTGAAACTACCTTGCAAGTCGTCACTTGCTAACACGCGATGGCATACCCACCTGGAACACGAGGCCTGGGTATTCTGGTGGACAAGTATTCAGGGGGCTTCATCTGCCAGGTATTTGAGTGACTTCTCCACAATCAACAGAACGGTGGCTATTCGGAGTTCCAGGTCTTCGCTTTATTTGTGCCCTGCTTTTTCTTTCCAGTCCATTTGCCTCGCGTCCAGGGATATATTGTTACCAAGAAAGATGCTTTTGATAACATGTCTTGTTCTGTGTCATTGCTGTCATCCCTCCGACATGCAGAGAGGGCCTTAATTTTCAGTTTGTCACAATGAGCGAAAACGATGCCACATCCTAAACCTGCCTTAATTGGTAATTTGCAAATTTGATACAAGATCTTAGTCCAAATTACTCCGGCCTGCTGTTCCTCCCCTCACCCTTTCTCCCCATTCTTAATCCTCTCCTCTGTAATTGGTGTTGAGCATGTGGAATCCCAGGAGACAAATAACAGCTTCTGAGGAAATTACCTACACAGTCTGACCTCTTGTGTGCTTTTTGGATGCCAAATTAAGACATCCATCTTTGAATGTTTGGACAGTTACCTGGAAGAACTGGCATGATTTGGTCCATAATAATGTTTTTATAAATTATGTCCAAATGCTGGCGTACCTAGCTTGGAACTTTTTAATGATGTTCAGAATATTTTGCCCGATGACTATGAGCACAATTGTTCCTTCCAAAGCAGAACATAATTGTTAGGTAAGGAGCTGAAAACGCATAAACCTAACAGACCTTTATTGGGAGAAGCTGCTGAGGCTGTCTCTAGCAAAGGAATGAGCGGCAGCTGGGGGAGGAAGAGTGCGGCTTTTATGGGCTCTAGGTGTGTGTGTGGGGGGGGGGGCGGGGTGATGACGTGTCACATTGGGATAGGTAGGAAGCAGATACGTAGGGGGCTCTGATAGGCTGGAAGAGTCAAGTCAAGTTTTGGCAGGCCTTTTGAGGGCTGGAGGACAGCGGGTGGAAGGAGACACCTCCTTATAGCGAGGAGCCGTTTTGTAACAGGTCCTGCCTAACAAACAAAAGCGAGAGGTCGAGAGACACCGCACCAGCGGCCAGGAGAACGAGGACCCGGGTCTCCAAGGTAAGCAGGATACAGTACCCCATCCTCAACAAGCACAAAGCCCTGCCGTGGGGTGCACTACAGAGCCGTGCTCTGGGATGTCCTGGAGACTCCAGCCCCGTGCAGGCCTAGGGCTCCTCGGGGTGTGGGGTGGGGAGTCCCCGGCAGTTTTCTCGGAAGTTCTCAGGGAGGAGAAGCCCCTCGCCCGCCTAACATTCCAGTGGTTTTGTTTTAGGTTGACTGGGTGGAGGTTTCCATCTTCTCTAACTTCTTCCAGCTGAAAGGGGGTGTGGTTTATGGACGAAGGGGCTGATAGGGGATGGATGAAGGCAGGACGTCTTAGTATGAGGGAAGACCATGTCCTCTGCAGAGAGCTCCATGTCCTGCCATGAAGAGTTCGGTGACTGTCTGGTTGGTGAAGGCGCGCATGCGTTCCTATAGAAAATTTTGGAAACAGTGAAACAGCTGAGGCCGAAAGGCTAATGCTAATAAGAGCAGGACTGAGGGTCCAATTAGGAGTAGAAGACGGGACATCCAGGGCAGCTGTGAAAACCAGGAACCCCAAGAAACTGACAGCTGTTGGTAGATGTCTGAGGCCTTTTCTAAGAGTTTTTGTTGCTCCATCTCAGACTATTCCTGACTTGCTTGCATAGACACAGCGTTTTCCGGCTAAGAATACGCAGAGCCCTCCTTTCTCAGTGGGTTTAATCCCCAGCGGTTTTGGAGAACTACACCCGCCAATGAATCTGTTTGATCTTGTAGGACATTAAGTTGTTGGGGAATGGATTGTAAGCTGTCTGCCAGTTGTAAGGACAGGCATCTGTAGTATGCTGTGGATGTTGTAAGCCCACTGATTCCTGTCCCCACACTGGCCGCAATTCCTAGGGCTATTAACAAGGGAATAGCAACAAAGCACTTGGGCCTTATGGAGGCTGATAAAGGTACAGAAAATGATTGGTTATTAGGTATTCAGATTCCTGGAGTAAGGTAAATTAAGGTACAAGTCCCTGTCCAATTAGCAGGAAGGCAAAGATACGTGTTTGTCCCACAAAGGAAAAAGATGCCTTGATTATCAAGCAGTAGCTGTTATTGAGGGAAAAGAGAAGACTTGGTTTGTTATTTTCAGTTTCCCATACTGGCCCACTTCCACTTAAGGCAGCTCCAGTTAGAGGTTGAAAGGGTCCCTAAGGGTTTATTTGTGTGGGGGATGAAGTGGTGTTTCCTACAAGTATAAATTTATCATTTAAATCTACCCAAAATGTGGAATTGGGTGCTGTAAAGTTTAAGAGGATTTTACAGCAGCAGGCTGACGTATCTTGGTCACAGTTTTGGCAAGGAAAAATTTTTACAGCAAGTTTGTGGTCTGCCATGGCAAATCTGAGAAGTGGGGGCAAAAGGCTCTAATAATGTTGGGGGGTTCCTGAAAAGTGGACCTGTCACTTGAAGACAGGTGTTCCTTGTGGGGAAGGTAATAATTAGCATGATCAATGGATGGACTGATTTGCAATGTGTAGTTGCAGAGATATGGAGGTAAGTGTCCTGTCGGGGTGCCTCTAGACTGATTACAAGAGATACAAAGAGGTGCCTGATATGATAAGAAGGCTTTGAGGGTGATGGGCCCCATAATTGGAATCCTGGGGGAAGTGTGGGGATTTATTTGTTGCAAGAACAGTGGAAGGAGTTGGACTGCTCTTCCCATAAAGGTTGTTTGTGTCAGGTCAGTAATCTTGAAGCCATAGAGGCTGTTTAGCCATAATAGCTGGAAGGCATCCCCTCCCCAAACTTTGGGATGGTAAGATATGTTGGAGGTGGCCGAAAGAAATGGAGGAACAGGGGTAGCAGAATAGCCCTCGGGTGGAAGTGATAGGCAGAGCCAGCAGTCCTGCGCGAGGGCAGGACTGGTAGAATTGAGATTTAAACATGGTAAACTTTGACAATGGCATTTGCTTCTAGATTATCAAAAGCCCAGAAATATTTTGCATGGCCTTAACTTCTAGACACAAGCAACCTACTTCTAGACACAAACAATAACTTCTAGACACAAGCAACCAACCAAAACAGAATAACTTTTGAGGATGGGCACAAATGATCTTTCTTGGCTTAGGCTGGCTTTTTGCTAAGAAATTTCTGTATTTGCAGGTTGTATCTGAAGTTTGTTAATTGCACGAAAACAAGGAATTTTTCTGTTAGGGACAGAATATGTACTTTGTTCAAATATTCTTTCTTGAGTAGGTAAGGTTCTAGTTGTCAATGGTGGTGGTATTCTTAGGTGTCATTGAGTTGGGTCCGACTAATAGCTGTGTACAACAGAATGAGACACTACTGGACACTGTGCCATGCCCAGCACTATATCTGACAGTACTTCTCTGCTATTCATAGGGTTTTCAATGGCTGATTGTTTCAAGAGTGGGCTGCTGGGGCATTCTCCCTAGTCTGCCTTAATTTGGAAGCTCAGTTGAAACCTGTCATCATGGGTGGCCCTGCTGGTACCTGAGATAGTAGGGGCATAGCTTTCAGCATCACAGCAACACACAAGCCCCCACAACATGATAAGCTGAAAGACACATGGGGGAGTTGTCAACAGAGGTTTAAATTCTTGAACCCCAAACTATTCAGAGTCATCTTTTTTATAAGTTGCTATTCTCCTTAATTGTTAAAACCTTGTAACTGCTGAGGGGCCTCTTTAGAGGGGAAGCTTCATTTGGAGATCATGGGAGAAGCAATCTGGTCCCCAAAGACCTTGCTATTGTTGTTGTTAGGCACCGTCGAGTCAGGTCCAACCCATAGCGACCCAATGTACAACAGAACAAAACGCTCCTTGACACTGTACTATGCCCAGCACTATGTCAGTGCTCCTTTACTATTCATAGGGTTTTCAATGGCTGATTGCTTCAGGATTGCTTCGGGAGTGGATTGCTATGTCTGTCTCCTGTTTTTGTTGTGCTAGGATTCAAACCCAGGTGTTCAGAGAGTGAGGAGTAGCACTCTACCAATTGAGCTAAACCCCAGCCCCAAAGACCTTGCTAGTACTCCATGAAGGGAAATTCAGGAAGCACCACTGCAGGCCAACCTTAAGTGCCTAAATCTCCTCTACCCATGTAGGAAATCAGCAGAACTCTGAAAGTGCACTCAATGCTTAACAAAAACTGTACAGAGGGAGGTCAGCCTTCTGGGCACCTGGGGCCAGGATGCCTGCAGTTGAGCCTTAGCAACACAGATAATTCTGCTGCTCCACCCCCCAATGATAACTAGGCTATAAGTCAAAGACACAGAACCCTGGTTGGTCCCAGAACTAATAAGCTACATTTTGTAAGCCTGTGTTCTTACAACAGCTAAGAGTTTTATGTTTGATACAGATGGTGTTTATGTAGAGTATGTGAGCTCAGTGTGAGAAGTAGTCATAAAACAGACTGGGGTTTGGTATAATGATTCACAATTACTATTGTATAATTAAATGCCATAACTATTATATAAAAAATATTTAAAGAAGTAGGCTGTGCTCATACTTCCACAGTAGTCCTTAATAATAAGAGACATATGATGTAAACATTGTAACATATTTTATGATGTTTACAAACTTGGGCAAGGTTTGGTAAAGTTGCAAATATAAAAGTCCAGGTTCTCTTTCTTGCATCCTTTGGGAAACCAGGTGCCCTTATGTTCAGTCTTCAATTCTCTTTGTAGTCACCTACGAGACTTCAGTCTGTCTCCTACTGTCATAATGACGATGCCCTTGAATGTTTATCTGCCAAGAGCCAACTTCATTAGACCACCCAGATGAATGGATGGATGCAAATAGCAAAGCTTTAGCAGTTGACAAAAGAGGAGAGAAAGACAAGTCAGCTCTGTTGGGAGTACCCATTTCCTCCAGATTTCTCCAAGTTTGCAGCAAAGGATGGTTCATCAGGCCAAATTGTGTCAATTGGCACATTGGTATAATGCTTATTTTAATATTTCTGGATGGAATCAGTGCACCTGTAATATCTCATCATTAGATACGTACCCACCTATGTCTTCTAATAGGAGGAAGAGACAAGGTTATGGTTCCATCACCCCCAAGCTATGAAAAAACCAAAAAGAAAATTCATTAGTGTTACATGAAACTTATTTCCTTTTAATTGTGTCTGTAAAACAAGTCTGTGTTCATGAGGGTGGCAGCTTTTCATGAAGAGAACAGTATAGCTTTGGAAGCAAATTTTAGAATAAATGACTTCAATGATAGTTTTCTTTCTTTCTTTCTTCCATCTTCTCTACCACCTCCTCCTTTTCCCCTTCCTCCTTTTCCTTCTCCTCTTCCTCCTCCTTCTTCTTCCTCTTTTTCTTCTTCCCCTCCTCCTTCTTTCTCTTCCTCTCCTTCTTCCTCTTCTTCTTCCTCCACCTCCTCTTCCTCTTCATCCTTCTCCTCTTTCTCCTCCTCCTCCTTCTTCTCCTCCTCCTCTACTTCTCCTCCTCCTCCTTTACTTCTCCCCCTCCTCTTCTTCTTCTCCTTTTCCTTCTTCTTCTCCTTCTCCTCCTTCTCCTTCTCCTCCTCCTCCTTCTCCTTCTTCTCCACCTCCTCCTGCTCTTCCTCTTCTTCCTCCTCCTCTTTTTTCCTCCTCTTCTTCTTCTTTCTTTTCTTCTTCTTCCTCCTCCTCCTTCCTTTTCTTCTTCCTCCTCCTCTCTGTTTCTGTCTCTGTCTCTGTCTCTGTCTCTCTGAGACAAGGTCTTGCTGTATAGCCCAGGCTGGCTTGGAATTCACTAGGTAGCCCAAGATGTCCTCAAACTTGCAAGAATCCTCCTGCCTCAGCCTCCCAAGCTGAGCGTACAGGCATGTGCCACCACACCTAGCAGATGGTCTTACTTTTTAGCACACATGTGATGGACATGGAAGTTGTACAGCTCCTTGACTCCTCTGCCTGGGGGACATTTGGGGCTGAACTTTAGCTCATGACTCTTGAGGATGACTAGTAGGCTTTGATGACTGGAGTCTTTATCTGGGGTTTATCTGGGGTTGGTAGTGCGCTGCTCTGCACTCTCTGAAGCCCTGGGTTCGACCTCCAGCACTGAAAAATGTGAAAAGGACCTGGCAGCCCACTCCCAAAACAATCCTGAAACAATCAGTCATTGGAAACCCTGTGAATAGCAGAGAAGCACTGACATAGGGGTGGGCATGGTACAGAGTCAAGGAGTGTTTCATTCTGTGGTACATAGGGTCACCGTACAGGGAGCCGATTCAAAGGCACAAAATAACAATGTGCACTGTGTTAGCATTGAGAAACAAGAAGCATATTTATTGTCTGGACACCTCACTCATTTCCTTGATTTATAATGTGGAGGGGCACCTGCCAACCCCCAAATCATGCCTTGTGCAAGTCCATCTCCTACTGTCATAACGACCATGCCCTTGAATGTTCATCTGCCAGATACCAACAGGCAGGACATCTTGTGCCTTAGCAGCTTGGGAAGGTGAGCGTTCACTCCCTTGTTATATCGGAGGACAACTCTTCCTGTTCCAAGCCTGCATGGAAACAATCTGTTTAGGACACGCTTCCCAAAGGGAACACTTGGCCCTAGAGGAGGAAGGGAGTGAAGGGCGGCTTTAGTACCTCTATGCCTGGGTCTGTAGCTTAGGCCTTTCTGAGATTCTCAGCTCTCTTACTGTTTCCCGCACCTGGAAGTTGCTCAACAGGGCTCTTGACTCAATGAGTGCAACAACACAAAGAACACACTCCAGAATCAGCTTCCCCCGAGGAAGAGAATGTAGATGCTTAGTGAGCAAGGAAGCTCTGGCTTTTGCCCACCTGGCCCTCGACTTGTTCACTCAATTTTTTTTTCTGGCTACAGCACATAACCATGTGCATATGTATTTACCTACTGCTAAGTTTGACCTGTATATGGCAACTCTTCCTTTTTGACCATACAAACCCTCTTTTTACAACCTGGCTAAATTCTGCGATACAAGAAGCCCCAGGGACTGTTAATAAAAGAGAAGAGTTTGCCTTTCTGATGTTAACCTCAGTGTTTGGGATTTTATTTCAAACACCGTAACTTCCATTAATAACTCACTCTGAATGCACTACCTATTAATTATTTCCACCTTTTCATGTTTACAAATGTTATGATTTTTCTCTAAGCTTTATGAAATATAGCATCTATTTATTTGACTTCTTTATCCCATCAACTCACTGGCTCCCACGTAGGCATAGTGTTCCCTAATGAAGTCATTCATTCGTGCATTCATTGAGCAAATATGTACACGGTATCTTCTCTCGCCATATTATATCCTGATAGGGGATGCTGCTGCATTAATTCAGGTATCTGGCTACCTAATGAAATGCTATGAATAGAAATAGGCAGGGAAGGGGGACAGGAAGGATATGGGGGTGTAAACAGGATAAACTATAAGTTTCAATGGGGTACTCAAGGAAAAGTGGCACTGGCACAGCAGCCATGTATCTACTGGAAGAAGATCATCATAGGCAGAACAAAGATTATCCCAAGTAGAGAGAGGGCAAAGGCTCCCTGGTATCTGTGTGTTTGACACTCTGCAAGGCAGCCAGTGGGGCTGGAAAGGAATGAAAGAGGGGAAAAATGGTGGACAAGATCCAAGTGGGAGGCTGGAGGCAGGCTATGGAGGGTGGTGGTTCCCACCCGGGGAATTTGTTTCCTTAGATGTCATAATGATATTGTGGTTATGTTGAGATGAAAAAGAGTCTTTAATTCTTTGAGCAGCATTCTTAAATACTTATAGGTAGGATGATGTCTGGGATTTGTTGCATAATAATACAAGGTGCCCCGTGTCTCTGTCAGCTTATGTTCCAAGGACTTGCGGGTTGGTGTGATGCTGAAAGCTATGCCACTGATTTTTCAGATATCAGCAGGGCCACACATGGTGGACAGGGTTCAGCTGAGCTTCCAGACTAAGAAGCTCTGAATAGCAGAGAAGATGTGTAAGATGCAGTGCTGGAAAATGAGCCCCTAGGCTGGAAGGCACTGAGAAACAACTCCTCAAAGTAGAATTGACCTTAATGACAGGAATGGAGTAAAGTCCCTGGGACCTCCTTTTGCTGATATGGCATGACTCAAAATGAGAAGAAACATAGTGGTTGCAACAATGGGGTCAAACATAAAAAGGTTGTATAGTGTTGGGTAATGTTTTTCTCTGCTATACTTATAGCCAATATGGTCAGATCTGACTTGACAGCATCTAACAACAACAGTAACAATGCACGGTACAGGAAGTGCACGGGGAGGTGGAGAGGGTAGCATTGGCTATGGGTTGAAACGTGGGAAGTTGAGTTATGAGCATACAAGTCAATGTATTGTCTGTTTTCGGGTATGTTCAAAATTTTTCCATAATAATGTAAAAAAATTAACTAGGAACCCTTAAAAATATAACATCTCTAGGAACTGATGTAACTGGTTTTAGATGGAACATAGATGTTTGTTTTAAGCTTCTCTAGGTTTTGTTGGAACTGGGGTTTGGCTCAGTTGGTAGAGTATTGCTCTGCACTCTGAGGCCCTGGGTTCGATCCCCACCCCCACAAAAATGGGAGAGGGATATGAAAGTCCCTCTCGAAACAATCCCAAAACAATAAGCCATTGAAGACCGTATGAATCCATGTCTCATACATGCCCACTTACATTCTGCCCACCACCAAGGTGGGTCCACAAAGAAGCACTGACACAGTGCCAGGCGTAGCATAGTGTTGGGGAGTGTTTCCTTCTGTTGTACATCGGGTTGTTATGAATTGGACCTGACTTGACAGTGCCTAACAACAACAACAACACAACTAGGTTTTGTTAATTTCCTCCTAGTGGGAGAACCATTGTTACAGGAGCTTCCAGGCTCTTGTTGGGATTTTACTCTGAGTAAGAAATGGAGTCAGGCAATTCTGAGCAGTAAAAGGACACAATCTGCACTACGTTTGAAACAGCTCATTCTGACTGCTGGGTTGACAATAAACTATAAGGGAACAAGGGCAGAAGCAGGGAGATCTGGCCAATTATGGGATAAAGCAATTACAAACCAGCTTGGCAAGGGCTTTGAGAGAAGGCTGGGCATGTAGAAAGGTGGGCTGAGCCTACGTGGTCTCACTCCAATTAACCACTGCTGGGCAAAGAGGGACATCCTGAAATGGGCCAGGATAACACATTGGGTCACGGTCAGGTCTTTGAGATAACATAGTGAGGGGCCAAGATGACCCAGGGAACCTCCCACAGCTCGAAGTTCACCTGTCCTTTCAAATCTTTGACTTCCGTTACCTTAGGTGATTAACATTGCAATTACTTATCCGATTTTGCCCTAATCTCTGATTTTTAATGAACAGGGCAACACTAAGAAGGTTAGGAAAAAATGCTTTCTGTCCAACATACAGGAACTTGGCATCTCATCTTTTGATTCCTTGTAAATGGACAGAAGCCTTCAGAAGTCCATCCAAACCAATCAAACCAGTCTTCAAAGACAGTTCTGGCACTTTCCCCCACATGACGGAATCTTACAGGTTCAGAAGCAGAACATTCCCCATGCTCCGGGGCTGTATCCGCCAAATAGACCCCTTCTTCAGCAAATCTTGTTTAATCCACAACTGTATACTGAGTGGGCCTTCTATGTGGCTCTCTGTTGGGCTTAATGGGGAACAAGTTGGCTGCGAAGAACACTTTGCCTTTAGGGAGCTTATGTTCTGATCCCCCCTCTTTGTGAGCCAACCTTCGCACCTCAGTGAATTCACAAGCAAGCACTTCAAGACTCTCTGATTTGTTAAGTAGCCCACTGCGGATCTCAAGCTCATGGAAAACAGGGTTTGTGTCTCATACGTGCCCACTTACATTCTGCCCACCACCAAGGTGGGTCCACACCAGATGCTGAAAGAGGTTGGTTGACTGATTTCTGGATTACTTTTTATGTGAAATCAATAACACAACATGTCGTCCAAGAGTAGTCGTGACTTTCCTCACCATTATGGTGTGGGGATAGCAAGATGATGCTAGCTGATCTGACCTAGCCTCAGGAGCATCTGGACAGTTCCCCAAGTCCAACTTAGTGAAAAGAAAATGAGAAGGGAGAGCTGACTTGGTTAGATTTCCCAGTGGCACCTCAGGGAATTATAGCAATAGCCAAGACTCTTAATGCTGTCTCAAACTCACACCCTTTGGCCCAGGCCCATCTGGCCAAGGGAGAAGAAACGCCAAAGTTAACATGACCCAGCTTATCTCGCCTCCAAGGAAACCCAATCTCTGCCTGCCACATTGATCTTCCTCTTGGCATCACTTTATCCCTTTCGAACATCATTTGGTATACAAAACCCTCCATGTTTTCCCTGTAGGTAGAAGAGATTCTATACCTTGTGCTCATTTGAACAGTATGAACATCTTCTCTCCTTCTGCCGAGTTGGAAGGACAATGCTTTCTAATTCTTCAGAAGCCCACAGCAGGTGCTCAATGGATAGTTTTTAAAGAGACAGAATTAACAGAATGCATTATTCTGTTCATTCCTGTTTTAATTAGGACTCTCAATTGCAGGCGATAAAAACCCCAAACAAATTGGCTTAGGGGAAAGAAGGGAATTTATTTGCTTGTATAACTGAAAAGTCCAGGGACAAGATGAGCTCAGGCACAGCTGGTGCCAAGAGCTCAAATAAGTTATCAAGACTCGTTTCTCTCTCCTTGTCTTTGCTCTGACTTCTACTGTGTTAGCTTCATCCTCAGGTTCCATTTAATGACTCCCAGAAGCCCAGTTCACAATGTCCTTATTGCTGGCATTCCCAGAAGAGAAGAGAATGGCGTCTTCTCTTACCATCCTAGTAAAAGCTCACAGAGTTAAGTTCTATCTGATTGAGTCTTGTGCTCAAGTGTAAACCAATCACTGTGGGGCTAGTATAATGTACAGATCTGATTGGTTAAGCTCAAGCCATTTGCTCATCCCTTCTGGACTGGGGACCACTAGGAGTACATGGACTAAGAACAGGAAGAGCAGGGTCTCCGTGGAAACCCAGAGTCCCATTGTCTGAAGAGTGAGTGGACGGAGTTGGCTGATACAAATCATCTAGCAGGAGCCTGGGACATAGGGGGGACTTGCTCATGGTATGTGCCAAAACAATTAGCTTTATGGCTTGGGGCGTGTGCTCTCCCTTACTCTTACCCTGCCTTTTATAGGAGGACATTGCCTAGAGCCACCTCCAATAGTCTGTCCTTCAGAGTGACGCCGTATGACCTGCCTGTTGTTCAGATTCCCTGTCCTGGGTTTTATGCATAAAATATGGAGAGAAATTCTTCTTTGCAAAACCCACCAAACATCCATACTGCACTTGCCTCCTCTTGTTAGTGTCCCTGTGTGGCTGTTGTGTAAATGATTAAACATGGGACAGGGTTTAATCTTCCGAACAATAGACATCCGAACATCCAACACTGTCAGATGCTTTCCTGGCATTTGAAAATACGCCTGCAGCAAAACCATCTATTGAATTTTGACTGTGACTAAGACCTTGTGGACAAAGGAGACTATCTGTTAAGCTGCCGTCATTTGGCAAAATCAGTCACCACGGGGCCTCCTGGGAGAAGAGCAGAAGATGTAGAAGGTAACCCCGAAAGGCTAGTCAAGAATGGAGTGCTGGGGTTTCCTCAAACGTATGCACGGGCTTGGTACTTTTTACCAAGTGCAAGAGGGATGCACTCGAATTTGGGAACATTTCAGGTGATAGGCCTCAGGGATGGGAAGCGGGACGGTGCCCTTGAAAGCCTAAGTAATGTCCCGGATGTAGCCTTCGTCAATGAAAGACTGTCTTGGCTTCTTTCCACTTGTCACATGCAAACTCCTCCTCCAGGTTGGGTTTGCCACTGGGACATACCCTCCAATTTTCCAGAAAAGCTACATTTCATAATTTTCAGACATGACTGGTACAGTACTTCAGTACTTTAAGGACTACAAAATGAAATCTGCATGTGTTATTGATGATAGACACTACTCAGCAGTGGATTTCTAGTGCTTAGTGATTTTTTTTTCCTTGTGCTAACAACAACAGTGCTCCTCCCTAGTACAATTTACAGCATCCCTCAATACAGCCTTCTGGCTACAACTGATGGACTGAGGGCAGACACCTGTCCCTGGGCGAGCCAATCAGATTATCCATTCCTGGGATTTGCCAATTGGAGCACGGCCTGATGGCCAGTGGAGTGAAGTTAATTTCGTTACTGTCTGCAGTGTTTCTTGGTCTTTCCAGTTAAGTAAAGAGGTATCAGAGTTCTCCTTTTCAGATTTCTGATGCGGCAGGTCTGGGTTGGACCCATGCATCAGTTTTTCGGTAACCACTCCTAGGTGATGCCTACCTTTGGGTTGATTTGGCAAATACTTGTTAGAGAAGGTCTAAGAATGTCCACGATGAGATCTCTATAGCCTGGCTGGTCTTCCCTCCCAAGTGGTAGTGAGCATTCAACTCCTCATTGCATAAATAAGCCTACTGCGTTGTATTTTGTCTAGAAATTTCCCAGAGTTGATTCTGTTGCTTCTAACAAAAGGTGACCAATTTGGAAATAGAACATTATTGAGAGTTCAGCCAAAGAGTGTTATGTGTTGGAATCAGAAGACAGAAGAACCCAGAGGTGAATTACACAAGACATAGAGGAGCTAATCAAACAACGCCGCTGGCTGATTGGGGAAGATTCCATACTATGCTGTGCCTTATATTCCTTTACCCAAGAAAAGAGAAAATGCTAACAAATGAGGGACTCTGACCTTGTAAGAAAATTAGCAAATGGTATCTAGTGCTTTTGTAGACCTCTGCGACCTATTCTGTGGCTGATGCCTTATTTTTCTATTATTTTATTTCCAGAAATTAGCTGATGGCCCCAGTCTTTCTTGGTTAATACCCTCTCTGTGCAAACAGGAGTGTTAATCTTTTGTTGTAACACTGATGTTTGAGACAGATGTGATGAAATTGGAAAAGCACCATGGTCCTGTCTGACAGCTGGGTTAAGAAAGGCCAGCAGGGAAAACAGTTTTCTCTTGAGTGCATGGTTCAGGGAGTTATTCTTTTTCATATGAATCTTCATCGTTAGACACTAGTAGGTAGCGACTGCCTACTTCAGCAAGGTGAGTCTACTAAATGCACATGGCGCATGGGTGTTCCTGCTAAAGGGCCAAACATTAGTGATCATGTTACGTGGATGCTCTTTTGTTTAACCAGAAATGTCTAGCTAGACCTCAGTCATGAGAATTAAAAGACTTGCAACCCAGTGTCCTTTAAATGAATAAGAATACCATAAGCAAATGTTTCCAAAACAGGCATTCTTCAAAAGAAGGATGTGCTAATGTATATTTTAGTGTCCCAGAGTATACAATATCTGCAGTAACGTATCTTTATTTTGAATTGATTTCTACACACTAGTATGCCTTCTTTTCTCCCTTCCTTTCAGTACCCTTCCCAACATTTGCGATGCGGATGAGATGCTAAATCACTTTAGATTTCATTAAAAACACCCGTTTGAACTTGGCTGACAGTGGAAATCTAGGCAGCCCAAGATCATACGCAATAGAATAATGGTGTCCACTATAATATTTTAAACCTTCTTCTTACCCCTCAATACTGGACTGATTTTTTTTTTCCACTTCTCATATTGACAATCTGCTATCAATCCAGCAGGGAGAACACAGCCTGGACATTTATCAGGTAATTAGTTGGCTATAAATCAGCAAGCGCTGGTCATTTTATTAAGCGTCTTCACACCTTGTTAGCAGGCCCTCGCTAGGACCCGTCAGCATTGTGGCGGCTTCAGTTTGTTGGTCTAACATTTAGTCTCCACGGTGATGAGGGAGGATATTCAAATGGGGCCATGCTTGGTGTCCTGAGTTTTGCATTACACCCCAGGATCACATATGAGCTGTGGGAACCTACTGTCAGGAAGCAATGCCATCTTGTCCTGTTTTCAGACCCTAGTCTCTGCCCCATGAAAATGCCATCAGGTGAACGTCTCACAAAGGGCCACAGAGGAATTATCCCTATGAATTCTGCAAATTTCAGACCTTCCAGATGTTTCTGCTGTTGCAGGGAAACCACCCTTAGATCTATGCCTGGGGATTCCCCCACAGTTTTGTTATCAATCTGAGAAAGTTTCTGTGTACCTTAGAGCTAAGCAAGCCTTTTCTATTTTTCACATGTTTAATAATGATTTCATGTATGAACTAGACATTAACTTTTTGAGTCACTGGCCCCTGCATCAGGCTTGTTGTTGTTAGGTGCTGTCGAGTCAGTGTCCGACTCAGTGACCCTACGTACGATAGGTGAAACACTACTGTCAATGCTTCTCTGCTATTCATAGGGTTTTCAATGGCTGTTTTTTTTCTTTTTTCTTTTTTTGGTGGAGGGAGTGTGTTGCTGGGTCCTTCTCCCAAGCCTTCGGTAACTGATGTTTCCAGGCGGTCTCCCATCCAAGGACTAACCAGGTCCAATCCTGCTTAACTTCCGAGACCTGATGAGATCAGATGCCACAGTGATATGGCTGCAGGCTGCATCACGTTTAGCATAATAAAATTCCATATTCTATTCCTTCCCGTAGAATCTATAGTTTTTTGTTTTGTTTTAATTTTTGCTTGTATTAATCAGCTTTCTGTCACTATGACATTCATGAGGCAATTAACTTATAAAGAGAAAAGGTTTATCTTGGTTAATAGTTATGGATGGTCAAGTCCAGGATTGAGTGACCATTTTGCTGTCTGCCGCTGGCAAAGACCCCAGATGGGAATGGTGTGGAATGCAAGGCAGAGCAAACTGCTTAAATAATGAGCCAGAAAGCAGAGTGACAGGCAGTAAGGAGCTGTGGTCCCACAGTCCCCTTGATGAACATGTCCCCAGCGACTTACAGTCCTCACATGATGCCCCACCTCTCAGAGATTCCACTACCTCCCAGTCAAACCACCATGGGGACCAACTCTAACACATAAACCTTTGGGGGATACTCATCCAACCCTAACACTTTTCTGGCAGCCATTTTTCTTTTGCTAATTGCATCCTGGTATTTCCTTGTCTATATGGTGTGAATGTTGCTGACTCCATTTTGGCCTGAGGATGGACATGTGAGCCAAGCCTGGCCAACAAGAATATCACCTATTACTAGCCACTGGAAGAGGCTCAAGGATGGACATGAGTCTCTGTCAGTGTGTGGAAATGAATTCTGAGCTTTTTTCCTCTAGATTTCTTATGGAAAGGAAAAATCCCTTTTTTTGCTTCAGTTGCTCAGTGTCAAATATAAAATAGCTAACTTAGGAAAGAGGGCTGGGATTTAGCTCAGTTGGTAGAGTGCTGCTCTGCAGTCTCTGAGGTCCCCAGTTCGATTCCCAGCACCGCAAAATGGGAGAAGGACATGGCAACCCACTCCCAAGGCAATCCCCAAACAGTCAGCCATTGAAAACCCTATGAGGGTTGCTATGAGTTGGATTTGACTCAACGGCACCTAACAACAACTTAGGAAAGATTTCATGAGTGGAGATGGTGTCCAGCTGAGGAAAGTAAAGCCAAGAGGTGGAAGGGTAAATCTGAGTGTTGTGACAAGATTTAGGTTTCTGCGTCCCATTACACCTGCAGCCTAAACTGGACTTCTCAATTATTCATGTCAGTAAATTCTCTTTTACTTAAGGCATTAAGATAGATTTTTGTCACTGTACCATAGAAACCTAGACTAATACCTGCATTTCCTTTATCTTCTTTCATGTCTATTTTCTTTCCCTGTCCTACTCTATGATATGCATTTCTGTTGAAATCTGCATGTGGTCTAAGATTGAATTTACATGCCTCCATTTCCAAAAATGTTTTCCTGACATTTCAAGTTAACATGCAATGCTCACTCTTCTTCCCCTCCCAACCCCAACGGACCCTAAAATTCCCTATAGCATTTATTCACATTCACATTTCATTTTCTTTTAAGATTCCTGGTGGTTCTGTGTCCTGGGGATTGTAGATATTTAAAAGTCTATTGGCCTGAAATGAGTGCCTTTAAAATCTCTGAGCTCTTTGCCTTCTTTGTTATTGTTGTTAGGTGGTGTCAAGTCGGTGTCTGACTCATAACTACCCTGTGTACACCAGGTGAAACACTATTGTCAGTGCTTCTCTGCTATTCATACAGTTTTCAATGGCTGATTGCCTTTTGGGAGTGGGTTTTTGGGTTCTTCTCCCATTTCACCTTCTTAGGAGATAATAAAATTAGTGATGAGTCCTCAAAGCAGCATTTCCCAAATGGACCCATGGAATACTGGTGACTTTCAGGTACTTGCTATAAACATGTCTTGTGGTCAAAGAAACCTAGGGAACTCCTCATTAAACAAAATTAAATTGGTGCTTCTTAGAGCCTTTCCTACACTAACAATGTGAACTCTCAGGCAGAATAGTGAGCCTTTGGATGAAGAGTGATAGGAGAATCAATCTGGAGCCGGTTAAGGGGCCAAAGCCATACAGTAATCTGAACAGGGAAGGTTTAATATAAAATTATTAACTAGCTTCAGGGGATTGGATCACAAGGGATAAAGAGAACTAAGCATAAGGAAGGAATATGTTCAGGAGAGGGCACTCCCAAGACCAAGGCTCCACCTCATGGCAGAAGTGTGGCTCTAACCACTGGATATGAGGAACTTCCATTGTGCCCAGCCAAAGGCACCAACAGGGAATCACTGGCTGGAATGGTAACAAAACTTCCTGGAACCTGAGGGTATAGCATAGCTTGCTTCTCAAACATCATATCCAAGGGAAAGAACCTAAGGTCTTACTTGGAAAATTGACATGTTTTAGTCTTTCTCGGACTGGCATTGATAAACTACCAGTTAAAGACTTTTTAAGTCAAGGCTTCAAACACATGTCAGATTTGGTCCAGGTTCAGCTGAAGATTCAATCTTAAAATTTAGAGAGATTGGGATCAGGTTTAAAATTTTAATCCTATGTGTAGATGTCTGCAGCCGTAGCATCCTGGCATCCCATCTCACCTAATCTCAGAAGCCAAGCAGGGTCAGCCTGGTGAATCCTTAGATAGTAGACCACCTGGAAATACCAGGTGCTGTAGAGAAGGACCTGGCTACCCACTCCTGAAACAATCCAGAAACACTCTGCCATTAAAAACCCTATGAATAGCAGAGAAGCACTGACAATAGTGCCAGGCATGGCACAGTGTCTGCTAGTATTTTGTCTATTATACATAAGGTTGCTATGAGTTGCACCTGACTCGATGGCACCTAACATGTGTGGGCTGGGATTTAGCTCAGTTGGTAGAGTGCTGCACTGCAGTCTCTGAGGTCCTGAGTTCAATTCCCAGCACCGCAAAAATGGGAGAAGGACGTGGCAATGCATTCCCAAGACAATCCCAAAAACAATCTGCCATTGAAAACCCTGTGAGGGTCACTATGAGTCGGACGCAACTCGATGGCACCTAACAACAACAACAACATGTGTAGATAGACAATTTTTTTTCCAATTTTTTCCTCAATTTAAAAATAGCTGATGATACAAAAAGCAAAGCAAACAAAACATTAAAAGCTGAACCTGAACCCAAATTTTCCCTGGGTTGGGGTTCAGGTTCAGATTCAGAAAAAATTTAAAAAAGGTTTGAACCAGAACATGGTTAGGATTTAAGCTGGAATTCTTGTTGTTCAGGTTTTGTTTGAAGCCCTGCTATCTATCCATAGGATTTAAATTCAAACCTGAACCAAAACCAAACCCTCTACATTTTAACATAATGAACCCACCCCCAATCCTGAACCCAATTTGTTTTGTGGGTTTGAAGCCTTGTTAAGTAGCTAGACATGGTGGCAGATGCCTGTAACACCAACACTTCAGAGGGTGAGGCAGGATTGCAAGTTTGGAGCCAGCCTGGGCTATGTAGTGAGACCATGGCTCAAAAACAAAACCAAAACAATGCCAACAACAAAAAAATTTTAATTTGCCTTGAGGGATGGAACATCTCTCATTTTTTCTTTGTGTCCCATAGTGATTTGAAGAATGATAAGTATATAGTTAGGTCTATATCCATACTGCCCTTGTGTCTGATCTTGTCAGATATCAGAAGCTAAGCAGGGTCAGCCTGGTTAGTCCTTGGATGATAGACCACCTGGGAATACTGGGTGCTGTAGGCTTGGGAAAAAGATCCAGCAGCCTACTCCCCAAAATTTCCGAAACAAACAGCCATCGAAAGCCCTATGAATAGCAGAGAAGCACTGACAATAGTTCTGGGCGTATCACAGTGTTGAAGAATGTTTCCTCTGTTGTACATAGGGTTGCTATGAGTTGGACCTGACTTGATAACACCAAACAACAAGAAGTATATAGTTTTCCTTTTACACTGGATTATTTGTATTTGTGTGTGTGTGTGTTGGGTGTTGAACCCAGGTCCTCACACATGCTAAGCACACATTCTACCACTGAGCTACACCCCCAGTTCTATTTGTACTTTTTCATGACACTTTTAATTTTTCACTTTGCCTGGACTATGTTAGAGGTTCAACAAGAATTCCAGCTTAAATGCTGTTTATTCCAATAAGATTTCCAGGACTGACCCACCTGGACATTATACTTCTTACCTATGATTCATTTTTCTAATCTGCGTTTAAATTTCATTGCTGTTGCGTATATCCCTTTTATTGTTATAGGGACCTATTGGGAATGTCTGCCTGATTCTAATATGTTAGTAATTATGATGGGATCTGGATGATTTCAGCTGAAAATTGGAGAAAGTCCCATTCATGCTGGATTAGAAACTGAAGATATTTACTTTTCTCACATAATAAAAGAGTTCTGGAGGTCAATGATTTTATTCATATGTGGCAATCCACTCCTGAGGAAATCCCAAAACAATCAGCCATCAGAGATGACTCGATAGCACCTAACAACATATATATATATATATATATATATATGTATATGTATATATATATATATATATATATATATATATATATATATATATACACACACACACATATAAAATATATACAAATATATACATACATATATAATATTGTTAGGTGCCGTCAAGTCGGTATCTGACTCATAGCGACCCTCATAGGATTTTCAATGGCAACTATTTTGGGATTGCCTTGGGAGTGGATTGCCAGGCCCTTCTCCCATTTTTGTGGTGCTGGGAATTGAACTCAAGACCTCAGGGACTGCAGCGCAGTGCTCCACCAACTGAGCTAAATTCTAGCCCATACATAATATATGTATATATATTTTTATATATGTTGTTGTTGTTAGGTGCCATCAAGTTGGTACCCGACTCATAGTGACCCTCATAGGGTTTTCATTGGTTGTTTTGGGATTGCCTTGGGAGTGGATTGCCAGGTTCTTCTCCCATTTTTGTGTGCTGGGAATTGAACTCGGGACCTCAGACTGCAGCACAGCGCTCTACCAACTGAGTTAAATCCCAGCCCATAATATCTATATATCTATATAGCTATATATCTCTATCTATCTATCTATCTATCTATCTATCTATCTATCTATCTGTATATATTTATGAGAGAGGGAGGGAGGGAGGGAGAGAGAGAAAGAGAGAGAGAGAGAGAGAGGGTGCGCGCACGCACAAGCATCCTAGTTTTCCTGTTCATCCATTTTCCACCTAATGCTTCTGGATTTTTTCATACTCAGACCTGATGGAGAAAACCCATGAACACCCAAAAGAGTCAGAGCCTAGTAATAAGAAGTCTCCCTAGACTAAAGTCTATTTTACACTCTCCATAACAAAACTTAGAAAAGAAAAAAAAATCTCAAAGAATAAGCGAACTTGCAAGAAATTTAACTGCCTACTAAAAATTCAGCATTCTTTAAATACAGTCAAAATCTAGAAACTCAACATTGTGACATTCACAATGTCTAAAGTTTGCCTGGCACAGAATTGGCAAGTGTTTCGATCTGCTGTACATAGGGTCACTATGAGTTTGACCAGACTCGACGGCACCTAACAACAACAACAAAGTCTAATTTAAAAAAAGACATGATAAAAAGGGGAAAATATGATCCATAACTAGGAAAATTCAGTCAATAGAAACAGAAGTGACAGAAATGAAGGCAATAGTGAAGAGGATTTTTAAACAACTATTATGTACATACTCAAAAAATTTATATGCACAGAACAAGAAAAGAGCAAGATAAGAAAAAAAAACAATAAGAAATGAAACTTCTTGAGACAGAAAAATACAATATTGGGAATTAAAAACTCAGTGGATTGACTTAATAGGGTAGATGCTGAGATAAAAAAGATCAGTGAACTTGCAGAGATAGCAATGGAATCAAACAATAATGAAACACAGAAGAAAAAGAAAATTAAAATGAACAGAGCCTCAGTGTCCTGTGGGGCAATATTAAACAGTTCAATATGTGTCATTGGAGTTCCTGAAAATGGAAGGGAATAGAGAAAAATATGCTAATAAATATTATTAAATAAAATATCAAGTTTCATAAAAATCTGGAAATTGCAGATACAAGAAATTCAACAAACTTAAGCAGGATAAACACAAAGAAAACTACACCAAGGCACTAAAAATCAAAGTGCTGAAAACCATTGGCTATGAGAAAAATCTCAGAAAGCAGCCAGAGGGGAAATTGTATGTTCTATACAGGGGAACCCAGATTGGAATGAAAGCTGAATTCTCATCAGAAACGATGCTAGCCAGAAGACAAATAGCATCTTTAAAATGCTGAAAGAAAAAAAAAGTCAGTTAAGGATTATATATCAAAAGAAATATCCTTCAAAATTGAAGGATAAAGATTTTTTTTTCTTAAGACTGTAGTCTCACTGTGTCTCAGGATGCCTTCAGACTTGCAATACTTCTACTTCAGCCTCCTTAGTGCTGGAATTACAGGATATTTTAAAACTGAATAAAAGTGAATTCCTAACAACAATGGTGCTCATAGGTGGTAGTTTAAAGCCAGATCTTTCTGTCTTACCTGACACCAATTCCCTTTATCGAGCTTACTTCTTTTTTTATATCATGTGACGCAGGCAATACTCTATACTATCCAGTGAGATTCAAATGTGGCTCATATATGAAATAATTTTGGTGTTCTGATTTCAAGTTTGGGCACTAGAAACTCCCAGATTCTTGGTATTCTATTACTTCTTGTTTTTTTCCAAACTTAGGTGGATTTGTAGCATAGAGGATGAGGATTGTGTATTATTTATTTTTCTAGCTTCTTTTATAGTACTTTCAACCATAATAGGTACATTACCATGGTAATTTAATTGCTACTAGAAAACTAATAAATCTATCTCATTATGAATATTCTGTCTCTACCAGGTAAGGATTTTTGATATTGTTGTCATGTGGTATTAATTTTTAAAAATAATTTTTTTCTGAGAAGTGGGTTATTTAAAAAAGAGACCACAAACAATGCGGAAAACTCTAGTGGAGGAGTAGATTTGGTTTCATTATAACACACAGGTTACTCTTTCCATTAAAGAGTAAACCTCATGAGAAGTTAATTTTTGCTGTTTTATTCACTATCTCAAGTAACTAGAACCATAGTGGCCATTCGATGTATCTTTGGATGAATGAATGAATATAACTATTTGATAACACCTGCCCAATAGAGGCTTCTCCTCAGACCATCTAGGAAATCTATTCCCTTGGAAGAATTAGTAACAAATAGCCACACACAATTACCAATCAAAAAGGAAAACATAAAAGATTAAAAATGTACATAAACATGTGACATGGACTTGATGCATTACCTTGGTACGCACTAGTTGTAAACGTTCTCATGTCTTCCTTGAAGCCAACAGTATGGGATCTATGTAGTAGTTACTTTACCATTTTGAGAAGATAAGAAAATACAAGTGATAGGACTCCTTGTGGGGCTGCTGTTAGGTGGTGTCCAGTAGGGTCTGACTCATAGTGGCCCTGTGTACAGCAGGTGAATCCTTACCCAACACTGTACCATGCCTGGCACTATGTCAGTGCTTCTCTGCTATCCACAGGATTTTTGGTGGCTGATTGTTTTGGAAGTGGATTGTAAGGTTCTTCTCCCTAGCCTACAGGACGTGGTATTCCCAGGTTGTCTCCTATCCAAGGACTAACCAGGCTGACCTTGCTTAGCTTCTGAGATCTGGTGAGATTGGATGCTAGGCTGCTATGGCTGCAGGCCCTTAAGGGTAGTGGGTAGTTTTTTGCCTTTAGAATCAGATGGACTGAAGTTTGACTCCGAAGCTTTATTACTTACGAGCTCTGCAATCTGGTTCACAGCTTGTTATTTCCTTATCTTTAAAACACAGTGATAACCTTTTCCTTCCAAGGACGTTGTATAATGATGGAAATGTAGCGCATCAGGCACAATCCCTTGCCCATAAGGATTTAATGTATTATAGATATTATTTTGATGAGTGAGCCTTCCTTCTGCTTTATTAAAACCCCATATGACCTAATATGGATTCCTTAGTAATGACCTAAAGGTAATCTGGCCCTTGACTGTCTCTCTTTCAATCCTAACTTGCTACTACTATTCACTTTCTTGCAGAAGAGGCCACATCGGCCTCTTTTCTATTCTATGTGCCAGCTTGCCCCTGCCTCAGGGCCTTTGCATTTGCTACTCTTTCTATATTATATGCTGCTTGAAAAACTCTCTCCTATTCAGCTACATACAATGTCATCTACTTAGCAAGGCTTTTCTTGACCTCCTCAGTGAAATTTTTTCCCATTTTACTTTCTATTAAATCACCCTACTTTATGTGTGCAACCTAGGCGTCTCTGAAATCTCATTTATTTATTTGCTTACTTGGATATTGTCTATGTCTCTCCTCTAAAATGGTAGCATCCACAAAGCATCTTGGTTATGCATCTTGGTTTCTGCTTGAAGTCCTATAACCTGTGATAGTGTCTGGCACATAACAAGCCCAAGAAATATCTCCTGAGTGAATGGATTTTTATCAGTTTTGATCTTCTCTTCCTGTCCATTGGAACAAACAATTAAGTGAGTCTCAGTTTTTCCTTGAGATTTGTATTGTAATATGGAGGACATAGAAATGCCCAACTCGTTAAACTGAGAATTTAGGAGTCAGAGATGTTAAGATAGAAGGGAAATCTGGAAGAAGAAAATCCTGAAACTTCTTTCCCCCAAACTAATGCAACTGATTTTGAATGTTTACTTCAGGGTCCCTTTTCAGTATTCTTTTTTTTTTCTCTTTTACTCTATCATCAATCATTGTCAATTTGAAAAAGTACAATACTTAGGGTCATTTATCTAGACCTATTCGAGTCTAAAATTATGCAGCTCAGTCAAATATATGTGAATAAAGACTGTCATTTCTGATTAATGACATGTGACTTGAATGTCTTAAAAAATCATTTGTGCCATCCAAGCTTTACAGAAAGGTTATTATGTAAGGTCTTCCCCTAATGTTTCTGCTTTCCCTCTCAGAACCCTAGAGGATCCAATTTCTCCATAGGAGAAAACATGGTATTTAATGATTTCAGTTGTAATTGTTACTCAGGCTCTTGGTTTGCTGAACCAAGAGTGTTTTTCAAGTTGAAAATTCTCTTCCACTGGGTGGTTAGGCAAGCTCATGATGTTGCTGTGTTGCAATTTTTGTTGCCAACATAGCCTTCCCTATTATTGAAAAAATAATCCATGTAAGACACTAATCTCATTCAGTTGATGCAGAAAAAAGAAAAGTGAAAAACATGCCAATTCTTTGTCAATTACACTTTCCATGATTCATCAACTCTGTTCTTGAAGCATAAAATTCTACTTCAGCATAGTCCCCAAAATATGGAAATGAAAAGTTTAGAAGGCAAACTTTGGAGGAGAAAAAATCCAAGACTGAAATAACGACAGAAAAGTTTCATATTAAGTAACATCTTTTCCACTTCTCCTCAATGGCAATACCCAGGCTGTTAGACCATTTCCATAACATTTCTGGGAATTCTTTTCTATCACTAAGATTATAAAAGGAGACTATTAGCAACTATCAGTAAGATGCTCCTAAGACATGACTGAAGTGAGTGGCTAGGACTATGTGAGGAGGGATAGGAATGCTTCTTCCTTAGCCTTAATGTTTCCTTCAAGGAGGAGAGAACTCTTCAGGTGTCACTTAAAATCTTCCCCTCTCCCTCCTTTGCATGGGGAATTGCGATAACATTTGACTAAATATGGTACTAGGTACAAGTAGGGCTGGGGTTTAGCTCAGTTGGTAGAGTGCTGCTCCATACTCTCTGAGGACCCAGGTTTGATCCCTAGCACTACAAAAATGGGAGAAGGATGTGGCAATCCACTCCCAAAGCAATCTTGAGACAATCAGCCATCGGAAGCCCTATGAGGATCACTGAGTCAGACCCAACTCGATGGCACCTAACAGCAACAACAAAAGTACAATTGGCTCAGTTCTGACATTGTTCCCCTTGAGAGTGAACTATCCATATGGAGAACAATTTCTTTGCCTCTCCTTCCACTCCACAAAAAATCTTCCCTAGTACAGTGCTGCCAAGACTAGACAGTTAAAAGTCTGCCTGATTTGGGCTTCAGCATTTGTGAGCTCTTGTCTGCACCCTGGTGTCTGATCTCATCAGATCTCAGAAGCTAAGCAGGGTTGGGTCTGGTTGTTGGATGGGAGACCACCTGGAAACACCGGGTGCTGCAGGCTTGGGAGAAGGACTTGGAAGCCCACTCCCAAAACAGCCATTGAAAATCCTATGAATAGCAGAGAAGCACTGACATAGTGCTGGACATGGGACAGTGCTGGGTAGTGTTTTGTCTGTTGTACATAGGGTTGGTATGAGTTGGACCTGAGTTTACTACACCTAACAAGTTTGTGAGGGCTGGGATTTGGCTCAGTTGGTAGAGCAATGCTCTGCAGTCTCGGTGGTCCCGAGTTCAATACCCAGCACCGCAAAAATGGGAGAAGGACCTGGCAATCCACTCCCAAGACAATCCGGAAACAGTCTGCCATTGAAAACCTTAAGAGGGTCGCTATGAGTCGGATACCGACTCGACGGCACCTAACAACAACAACAACAACAAGTTTGTGAGCTCACATAACTGTCATTCTTAATGGGTCAATGCCTACCTTGGTCTATATTAATTTAATGAGTGATGTTTTGGCCTTTATCTTTTTGGTTTCTTTGATGTATGTGGAACCCTTCTAAGGTTTAGGGTCCCTACTTTGGCGAGCTTCCCTCAGAGACTCAAATAGGTGGGTCACAGCAGGTAAATAACTTAAGCTCACAACACTAAGTTTGAAAAGTCTAAAGAGGGCTGCGGTATAGCTCAGTGCTAGAGTGTTTACCCAGAATGTTCAAGGCCCTGGATTTGATCTCCAGCACCATAAACGCACACACAAAAAGTCAGCTCCTGAAAAGTCCAAGGGCATCTCAGCCCCTTCCCAAGCAAGTACCTCATGCAGAGTCAACATCTCTAGTTGATTTATTTTTTTTTTGAGAAATGTTATACATAAATTTAGGAGTCCTTGCTGTGTGTTAAGCTCTGGTCTAGGTTTTGGAACAAATACAAAAGACTCATGAGACATGACCTCTGACTGAAAAACTGTACTTAGGGTTGAAACAGTTTTTTAAAAATGAAGTAAGGCAGGGTAACAGGAGGCCCACTTGTAGGCCCAGTGACTTGGGAGGCTGAGGCAAGAGGATTGTGAGTTTGAGGCCAGAGGCAGCCTGCATAACTTAGAGAGATCCTGTCTCAAGATACAAAAGGGGCTGGAGTGTGTGGCTTCATGGTAGAGCACTTGCTTTGCATGTTTGAAGCCCTACGTTCAAGCCACCAGTAGTGGAAAAAAAAATCAAGTAGGCCATAAACTGATGATTTTGGCAGGGGTAGGGAGACAAAGACCAGTGGATGTGTAGGACTTTTTGGAGGACATGTCACTTAAACTAAGTTGTTAAGGATGAGCAGAATTAAAATGATGAAGGAGGAATCATATCTACCATGGTTCTGTAGGTTGCAAGTGATGGAATCAAATTCAAACTGGCTTATGTAAATAAAAGAAATGTCTCAGTTCATATCTGAAAAGTCTAGATGTAGCTCTGGGTTTAGGCACAGTTAGATCTGGGATATCCTGCATTATTCTCAGCTTTTGATCTCATTTTTCTCCACTTCTTGGTTTATATCTACCTTGCCCTGTGTTAGCTTCATTTCCAGGTAGGCTGTCACTATGGTGGCTGCTAGGATTTCCAGGCTTAAATCTCATGATCAGCCCGTGAAGAAAGCAAATTCTCCTTACCCACCAGTTCTAATGGTCCTGGAATTTAGCCTACGGGACTCTCAGTGGTCATTTGTCTATCCCTAAAGTAGCCCTTGTGGCCATTTGGTCATGGACTCTGTTGAGTGGAGAGAGTGGAGACTAAAGGTAAGTGGATGGACTGGATTAGGAGGGAGGTATTTCTCCATGGCAATTTGGGGGTGCCCCAACAAGAAACAGGAAGAGTGTATGTTGGATAGATGAGATGCATTTACCATGTTATTGTTAGGTGCTGTTGAGTCATGTCCGACTCATAGTGACTGTCATAGGGTTTTCAATGGCTATTTTGGGATTGCCTCAGGAGTGGATTGTGGTGTCCTTCTCCCATTTTTGCAGTGCTGGGAATAGAACTCAGGACCTCAGATTGCAGAGCAGCGCTCTACCAGCTGAGCTAAATCCCAGCTCTGCATTTAGCATGTTAGGTTGTTGTTAGGTACCGTCGAATCGGTATCAGGCTCATTGTGACCCTCATAGGGTTTTCAATGGCTGACTGTTTCGGGATTGCCTTGGGAGTGGATTGCCAGGTCCTTCTCCCATTTTTGCAGTGCTGGGAATCCAACTCAGGACCTCAGAGACTGCAGCGCAGCACTCTACCAACTGAGCTAAATCCCAGCCCACATTTACCATAGGAGGAGGTAAATAAAAAATGTGTAGGAGAAGCATGTTTAAGAGGTGCTCTATAAGTATACGAAAGTCTAGGGGGTTGGACATGTGGTGGACTTGGAATAGAACCTGATTAGAAGCACATTCTTGGGAGAGAAAATGCTGTGTTCATGGAAGAGGGTCAAACATAAATTATATAAATTATCCTGGAAATGGCAAAGAAATGAATTTGGAGAAGAATGGAACCAAACACAAAGGGACTAGAAGTTAATTTGTTTGTTGTTGTTAGGTGACATCAAGTTGAGCCTGACTCATAGCAACCCTATGTACGACAGAAAAAACACCGAAATTGTGCCATGCCTGGCATTATGTCAGTGCTTCTCTGCTATTCATAGGGTTTTAGATGGCTGATTATTTTGGGAGTGGGCTGCTAGGTCCTTCTCCCAAGGCTACAGCCTATCCAAGGACTACCTGAACAGGCCTGCCCTGCTTTGCTTCAGAGATCTGACAGGATAGGATACCAGGTGATACAGCTGTGGACAGAAGTTAACTGGAAGCTAGTTAATGTTATGTACAATGTAAAAGTAATCAGCCATTGAGAGATTTAAAATATCTCCATTAAGCATCACGCTGCACTATTTGGCCTGTCACTATGCTGAAAGACTTTTCCTTTGGTTTCCTTCTCTGGAAGGAAAGGCAGTTGGGTCACCAGCACATGCTCCTGCCGAGGAGCCTGGGGTAAGCGTCAGGGTCAGGCTGTTCCCTGGGCAGCAATGGGGTCAGATGTGGGCAGATGACTGAGTCCATCTCCTAAGAGCAAGGGGAACTCTGTGGAAGGATTTCTGTGAAAAGTTTTCTCTTTTCTAAGAAAAGTTCTGAGTGAAGAGACTGTTGTTCTTCTTCCATAGGAAGTGGGCCTTTATACCTAGAGCTACTGAATGTTTTTTATTACCAGTCGGAGGATGGAGCTCGCAACAGAAAGATGGCAGGACCTGGTCCCTGATGTCACTGTCACCTGGTCAGCATCCTGCTGTCTACTCCAATTTGGGCTTTCTACTAGATGAAGTGATAAATATACTTATTTGAGTTTTCTGTTATTTGCACCCAAAGGTCACCTAAGAGATCCACTTTTTATACTGGAAAACAGATGTTGTTGTTAGATGCCATCAAGTCAGGTCTGACTCATAGCAACCTTATGTACAACAGCACCAAACACTTGCCAATTCTGTGCCAGGCACACGATCTTTTTTATGTTGAAGACCATGGTTGTAGACACTGTGTCAATCCATCTAGGTGAAGGTCTTCCTTTTTTTGTTGTTGTTGACCCACCACTCTCCCAAACATGATGTCCTTTTCCAGGGATTGATCCCTCCTCATAACATGTTCAAAATACATAAGATGCAGCCTAGCCATCTTTGCTTCCAAGGAGCACTCTGGTTGCACTTCTTCTAGGACAGATCTGTTGATTCTTTTGGCAGTCCATGGTATATTCAATATTTGTCTCCAGTACTGTAATTCAAAAGCATCAATTCTCCTCCTGTCTCCCTTATTCAGTGTCAGCTTTCACAACTATATGATGTGACTGAAAATACTATGGCATGAGTCAGGTGCACTCTCTTCAATGTGACATCATTATTATAAAGTGATTCATTTATTGTCTGCAACTAAAATCTTAATTAAAACATAAAAAGTACACTTTTTTATAATTCATAATTTTAATTACATTTAATTTAATTTTCTATATATCAAAATGATTTAAAAAACTATATCCAAAAGATCTATAATAGTGAGATAGCATTTAAATTTTTCTGTAATTCATAAATATTTACATATATTTCACAACTATTAATGAAGCACTTCTAATGATAAAAACCTGAAAGTATTCATTGTTCAGATAATCTTAAATCTGAAAACAAGCATTTCCTCTACTATAAGAATAAAAAGATGTATTATCTTTGTACCTGCAAAATTAGGTGAACATTAGAAATTGGCAAATCACAAAGTAAACTTATAAATCACTTTATGTACTACTATCATAAGAGCTAGTAGAATCGGTAGTCAAAAATGTTTGGTATTATTATTTTTTTACAGTAATGGTAATAAATGATCATTCTATCATCCTTTGAAAGGACCTGTTTTCATAAATAACTTCATAACATCTTCAAATCATTATAATTGTCTGACAAATTTAGATCATCTTTATGGCCAACTTGAATAAATACTTTTTTCAGGTAGGATCTCAAAATCTAGCCAAGGTTGGACTTGAACTCTTGATCCTTGTGCCACAGCCTCATGAGTACTGGGATTATAGGTATGAGCCACCATGCTCAGCTAAGGTATTTTTTAGCTTAACCTTCAACAATGCTGATTCTTAGAAATGATTCTAACATTACAACCTAAACACAGGACCATCACTCACCCAAATGTACTAGATATATTGGAATGAACCATCTTATCTTGTGGAAAATGCATCCCAACACAAAGGCAGTGGCTTGGTCAGAGGAGCTAGGCTGGTTCAGTTCCTACTCCCCACTTCAGCCTGGGGCTCTTGTGCAGGGCTGAAGTAAAGAAACATCATTAGGTGGGACTGTGTCCTCTATGGGTGGAGAAAAAAAGAAAATACTGTCAAGTACTTGATGCTATTTTCTATTTCTGCAGTTTAATTTTTCCCTTGAAAAATTATTTTTTATTGGAAATTTTTAATGTACACCTTAATGTGATTCATTCTGACATTCTTTTCATTGTGATATTTCCATATATGCATTTTGTTGTACATTATTCATATAGGTTCCCCCTTACCCTCTTGTATGCTTCCCCCCATCCCTCCCCCTCATCAAAGACTTCTCTACCATTTACTTGTCTTTTTATGGCAATAGTTTTCTATATATCCTTGGGTTCCTGTTCTGTTTAAGATAGAAACTTTTCCTGCAGTGAACTTTCTTTTTACCTTGTCAAAACTATTACATGCATTTTCTAGACCATCTATAATAACACCATTCTTAGCTTTTTTTCTTTTATTATGATCTGACATTTATACAGGATTTTTTCCTTCTTATAATTTTGATCCTTGAAAAATTATTTTAAAAACAAATTGTTGAAACATACTTCCAAGAGCCCAACCCCTTTCTATTCCAGAGCTGATAGTCAATAAAACCAAATATAATACACAATCAGCCACAAAGACCCCAGTGGGGCCAGTAGGTGGTCCTCAATGTAGAGCAGAAGAATTTGGGTTTCTCAGGATTCTTTGCTCCCATCTCTTTCTTACCTGTCTGAGCTACCAGTAAGCACATCAGGTGCTCCGATCAATGATGTCCTTTGCAGGGTCAGAGCAAAGCCTATGGGGCCACATGCAGCAGCAACTCGGGAAGTAATCATTACCTGGCATCCTTTCATTCATGGTGGGGGGCTCACCTGAGAGTACCAGTGTCATTTTAGATCACAGGAATTCTGACTTAGGCTTATTATAGATTCCAAACACAAATCAAATTATTTGCATATATATAATATATTATGCCTGAGGCCATACTGCTGTGGTATTGGACCCTGACAGATCTCAGAAGTTAAGCCTGGGTCAGGCCTGGTTAGTCCTTGGATGGGAGACCACCTGGGAATACCAGGTGCTATAGGCTTGGGAGAAGGATCCAGCAACCTACTTCCAAAAAATAATCTACCAGTGAAAACCCTATGAACAGCAGAGAAGCACTAACAATACTGTTTCGCCTGTTGTACATATGGTTGCTATGAGTTGGACACTGACTTGACGGCACCTAACAACAACAACATTATATATTATGGGGGCTAAGGTTTAGTTTGGTTGGTAGAGTGCCATGCTGCACTCTCTGAGGACTCAGGTTTGATCCCCAACACTGTAGAAATGGGAGAAGGATGTGGCAGTCCACTCTGGAAGCAATCCCAACACAATCAGCCATTAAAAACCCTATGAGGGTTGCTATGAGTCGGACCCAACTCAATGGCACTTAACAATAACAAATAATATATTACTTACACACACATACACACACACACATATACACTACAATTACTTGGAGAAGAAAATTGGAAAATAACAGATCAAAATCTTAACAGTCCAACAGGCCCGTCAAAGGACAAAACAATGGATGATGTGGCATGAGTTTTCTTTCTGACTTTTTATTTTTTCAAATGTATATTGGAAAATATCAGTGCTTTTCTAAAAGTTAGAAAATTTAGGTTTTCTTTTCATTACCAACCCAAATTTGATTACCCTGAATTTTGAGGAATGGACTGTTTCTGACGTTTTAATTATCTTAGTATTCAGCCTCCTGAGTTCAAGTGTGATGAGAAATTGTTCCGAAATGTATGAGTCATTTTCTCTGTTGGTAAATTGTGCAGTAACCATAATGGAATTTTTCTTACCGACGGCAAATGTCTCAGGCTTTAGGTCATCTTTCTGAAGGTCAAGGCCTAGAGACAGAGGCTGACCAATGTTGGAAATTAGGCTTAATGTGCACTGACCGAGTTCTGCCCTGGAAATTGCCTTTCCTCCCTGCCCTGTGAGTTCCTGAAACCCTTCTGTGCGCTCTTGTTTGAATGATTTAAGTATATCTTTCTAAATTGGTACACTCTTCTCTGAGAAAAATTTAATCAAAAGAAAAATTTATATCACTATCATATAATGAAAACTGGTGTCATTTGACGTAAATAAAAGCCAGCCCATAAACATAACCCAAATACAATGCTAATTATATTAATCATATTCTGTCTTGATACTATTAAATGCTACAGATTGTGAGCCTGGGTCCTGCTCAGTCTTTATTTTAGAAGAAAGATTTATGGAGGCTAGAGAGATGGTAGAGACTCTATTAGTACTAAACTGGGTCTTCCTGAATAGTGAGAAGGGTAGAAGAGGATTAACTTTCTTGCTAAGGGATTCAATAGTATTTAAAATTGCATTCCACAGCCTGGATGCCCATCAGCAGATGAATGGATGGAGAAAATGTGGTATATGTACACAATGGAGTTTAATTCAGCCATAAAGAAGAGTAAAATTAGGTCCTTTGCGGGAAAATGGATGGAACTGGAGATTATCATGTTAAGCAAAATAAGGCAGACTCAGAAAGACAAATACTCCACGTTCTCTTTTGTATGCAGCATCTAGATTTGGAAAAATAAATAAAAGAGGGACTATTTTGAGGGGGACAGGAATAGCAGAGAGGGGAGGGAGCAATAAGAGGGGCAGTGAGGGGATGATTAAGAGCAAAGTATGTGATATAATTTGTATGAAAATGGCACAGTGAATCCTATATTGTATGCTGATCAAAACAAAAAAATAAAATTATAAAATTACATTCCAGGGCCACTTAAAATCATACCCTCAAAACCATGCAAAAAGAGCCATGTACTGCTTACCATTTGTATGCCTCCAATGGTAGCTGCCACTTTCACATTTTAGGAGACAATGAACTCCATCCATGGCTGAAACTCTGGCTCCACATTAAAAGCACCTGAGGGGCTAAAACACAGTGCCCCATCCCCAAACACACATAGTTCTGAAACATTAGTATGTGTTGGAAGGGCTTGTTGAAACAGTTTCTGAGTCAGCTGATTTGTCATTTGTTGTTGTTAGGTACCGTCGAGTTGGTATCCGACTCATAGCGACCCTCATAGGGTTTTCAATGGCTGAGTGCTTCGGGATTGCCTTGAGAGTGGATTGCCAGGCCCTTCTCCCATTTTTTGTGGTGCTAGGAATTGAACTCGGGGCCTCAGAGACTGCAGCGCAGCGCTCTACCCACTGAGCTAAATCCCAGCCCTGATTTGTCATAGGACCTCAATATTTGCACCTTAAAACTTTTAAAAATTTTAGTTAGTGTACAGTATAATGGGTTTCCTTATGGCATTTCTCATACAATTATATCCCATCCTTTTCTCTTATTCACCATCTCACGAGTCGCCCATGTTGCTCCCTTCCCCTCCCACTACTCCCCTCTCCTTTCCAAATAGTTCCTCTTCCATTTTCAAGTCTCATATATATATGTTTTTGTTGTTAGGTGCCATCGAATCAATGGGACTCATAGGGACCCTATGAATGACAAAATGAAACACTACCTGACACTGTGCCATGCATAGGATCTTTTCTGGCACTATATCTGACCTGCTTCTCTACTATTCATAGGATTTTTGATGGCTGGTTTTTTCGGGAGTGGTCTACAGAGTCCTTCTCCCCTAGACCATCTTAGTCTAGATGCTCAGCTGAAACACTACTAGTATCTGAAATACTGGTGGCATAGCTTTCAGCATCACAGCAACACACAGGCCCCCACAGCACAACAAGCTGACAGACACATGGAGGAAAAAAATTAACACACACACACACGTGGCACTGGGGTTTTGCTCATTGATAGAGTGCTTTTTTGTACTCTCTGAGGCCCTTGGTTCGATCCTCAGCACTGTAGATATGGGAGAAGGATGTGGCAGGCCACTCCTGAAGCAATCCCCAATCAGTCATGGATAACCCTATGAATAACAGAGAAGCACAGTCATAGTGCCCAGCATGGCACAATATCTGGGAGTGCTTCATCTGTTGTACTTAAGGTCACTGTGAGTCAGACCTGACTTGATGGCACCTAAAAACAAAAACAATCTAATAACAACTGTATACGTAAATGTATATATACATATTTACACATACATACATATATATACATATATACACATATTTATGCTGTATAGACACACACACACACACATACACACAAGCATATATATATATTTTTGTTTAAATCTAGATTCTGCCTCCAAGAGAGAACATGCAGGATTTGTCTGAGTCTGGCTTATTCACTTAACATGATCTCCCATTCTATTTTCCTGCAAATGATATCACTTCTTTATTCCTTATGCCAAATAAAGCTCCGTTGTGCATATATACCCATATTTTCTTTATCCACTCCTCTGCCAATGGCCATTTAGACTGACTCTGTGTCTTGGCTATTGTGAACAGTGCTGCAGTGAACAGGGATGTGTCTCTGTGGTGTGTTGACCTGGATTCCATTGGGAATACACCCATGAGTGGTATGGCTGGATCAAAAGAAAAATAGAGAATGCTTCATACTTTTGCATGTCATTCTCATGTAGGACCCACACTAACATTCTCTGTATTGTTCCAAGTTTTCTGTGTGTGCTGCTGAAGCAAGCACAACCTTTGCATTTCTAACAAGATCCCTGGTAACAGAACACTGCTACCAAAACCCCCACTTGCAGAACCACTCCAGCGAATGATCAAGGAACACAGGTATAACTCACTTCCAAACAACTTTGCCTTCTCAGTTTTGCTGGGTCCAAAATATATTGGTTTATACCGTAAGCAAGAGATTACAGCATAGCTGAAATCCCCACAAATTAAGATGCACATATTTCTTAACCTTTACTCCAGTTCGAGTACATCAGTTCCTACAAGTTGAACTGCATTATAAAGTAAATAGATCTGCTCTGGTAAAAGGTCAATACACATGTTCTGCTACAATCTAATTTCAGTCTACTGCCCTATGCCCTATTGCTCACTCTGGTGCAAGAGATACAATGGTGAATGGCTTGAATTTAATTTCTCCTCTTTACTAAAAGCGTCTCGGCATACAGAATATTCATGAGAGCTAAAGAGAACCTGTTCCAGAAGATAGGCTTGCCCAGCCATCTTATCACATGCACCCCTAACACTGCTGCTTCTCTAGTTTCTCAGCAGTGTTTGAGAGAAGGCTCCTTTTACATCCGAAAGTGGTCCTCCTCTCTGCTTTCCTGCCTCTTAACTTGGTGCATGTCATTACCAAGAACAGATACAAAGAATTATTTCAGAAAGCTGCTTTGAGCATTTCTCTGACTGTAGCGTGCTAGCTATTTGCCAGCCTTTCTGCCTATCAGGCGATTGCATCTCGTTTCTATGACTTAATAATTACTTTAATTTCACTCCATACTGTTCTGAAGAACTCTTTTTGAATGAAGGGCACTTACCACATTCCTAGTGCTTGCCTGGAATCGACACAGCTAATCAGAATGTGTAGAATTAAATAAAAGAGTAATTATGGGAGGCTGTGATGTGTTATAACAGATGTACCAAACAAGGCTGGATCATCTCGTTGCTCAGAAGAGAAATGATTTATTAAGGCAGTTTCAGCAAGGATCCTACAAGCACAAGTGGAAGCATTTACCAGGGCACAGGAGGGGGAAGACTAAAGTTTCTGAAGCATGGAATTTTTTTTAAAAAGACTCCAATTTTTAATTTATCTTGTGGGCTAATTCCTATTCAAGTGCATTTCCCTATTGTCCTTGGTGTTCAATACTGTTTTTGAATTTCTGTCCATGGTAAATGGGGCCCTTAAAGGTTCAAATGGCAATGAAACAAAGGTCATGAGGGTATGGTAAAAGCCACTGAGAGCTGCTAAAATTATTCCAAGCCCTAAAGATTTGAGATAAATCTCTGGTCAGCCAACCTACTCATCCTCCGACTCTTTCTTCTAAGATGACCCATGGTGTCTTGGTTAGAAAACTGAAGGGGAGGGTCTACTATTAATGGGGAGCTTAAACTGTTGGGCTCTTGGTTCCCATTGGCCTTGATGTTTCATCTGTTCCAAGTTATGCCAGGATCTCAGGGAAAGGAATGTTTTTCCTAAACACTACATGGTTAAAGCAGCCATATACTTAGAGCTCATTAGCTAAGTAAGATTTATTTTGATACCAGTTTTACGGTATTTGGGCTGGGATTTACCTCAGTTGGTAGAGTGCTGTGCTGCAGTCTCTGAGGTCCTGGGTTCGATTCCCAGCACCGCAAAAATGGGAGAAGGACCTGGCAATCCACTCCCAAGGCAATCCCAAAACAGTCAGCCATTGAAAACCCTATGAGAGTCGCTATGAGTCGGATACTGACTCGATGGCACCTAACAACAACAACAACATACTTAGAGCTCATTAGCTAAGTAAGATTTATTTCGATGCCAGTTTTATGGTATTTAGCTTCTGCTGTGGACACAAACTCTGGCTAGGCAAGAAGGAAGGGGTACAAAAGGCAGAGAACAAAGTTTCTGTCCTCCTGAGGCTTATGATTAACTACTAAAGATGGGGCATGCCTGTGCATTTCTGAGTTTGAGAAGAGTTCCAGGGCATCATTAACTAAATGTGAAATAATAATGTCTAATTGTTCATAAATGGCTTACGGGGTATAGTTTACAATGCTCGGAGGAGGACTTGCATCTTAACCTAGTTTTAGGGAAACCCTGAACATGGAGAGATTTGCTAACATTTAACAGGCTGGATTTGGCCAAGAGTGTCCTGAAAGATTGGCTGTTTCAGACACCAACTTTCCATGGAACCTCTTCCCCATTTTCCCTTTGTACAATTTATGTAGAATTTTAGCATAGCTTGTGTAGGGACACCTTATTTATTTTGACTTGAGCTCTTTTGTCTCTCTCTATATACCTATCTATCCATCCCTCCTTTCATCTAAATGTCTGTAAAATACATGAAAGCATGTGTAATTTTTTTCTGTCTTATGTTCACAAATAGGCATTGTGATTTTGAGGATAAGTAAACATTCCTTATTCATCTGCATATCTTCCCAGAGTGTCAAGGACCCTGCTTTGTTGTTTTCTGGTTTTTGGTTTTTTTCCCCATAGATGCAGGAAATCTGCCAATTGAATGTAATGATCTTGGCTGGGTGGCTCCTAAGTAGCACAAATCCCAGGTGTAGAAAATGAGCAAATAATTCTTTCATTTATTCCTTTGTTTTAATATTAGGCTGGTGAAGAATGAGGCCAGAGGGTACGTGATGTCACAGGGGGTGCATACAGAGGGTATGTAAGTTGAATTCGGGGCACACCAGAATGAACACAATCTTCAACCAGAAGAACTGGGCTCAAATCCCCCATGTTTGCCACCAGAGTTTGAGTTCTGGAAACTCTTAATCTTTTAGGTTGCCAGTGACACCATGGATAAACCAGAAGTGCTAACAATAGTGCTTACCTTTGTTCCACACAATCCAAGGATGGGATCAAATGAAATAATATGTGAAAAACATAAACTGAAGCTGTGGTCCTATATAAATAAATGGAAACTATTGTTTATAGTACTAAAATGGAGAGAATAGAGCACACATTGAAACCAGCACAAACCAGTTTGAGCAAGTGCAGTTTGGCAGTTTCAATAAATCTCATGACTTTATAAAGTTTCTACTGTTTACTTGAAAAAATCATAACATTGTCCAAAAAACAAATACAGGTCTCTTTGATTTGGGCTGCTTTGTGGAATGAGGAGTACAGATGGTTCCCAAATGGGCAGGGGATTACTAAGAGGCAGCTGGAATAATCAGCCTTTTCATCAGGCTGGGTGATCCTGGCTGGAGGAAAGCAGGGTTGTCCTGTGCTCACCTGCGACCTGTGTGTGCCTGTCGGATGCCACAGGCATGAAGAGACCTATGCTCTGCCCTCAGATCTCACTGCTCCCAACAAAGCCCCAGTGAAAGCTTGGAAAAGGTTAAGTCATGCTGTTGGTGCTTAGACAACCATCTGCTGAGTTTTGCCTCTGCCATCCCTTTCCAGGAAGAACACTCTTATTTTCTTCCAGCAACCAACTTTCTCACAGTTTTAGTCCACGTGTGTCTGGAGCAACTGGCTCTACTCATGCCCCAGGAAAGGTCATGTTGCCCAAAGCTGGCCAATCAGAATATAGACATCTGTCTGCCTCTGTGGTGGGTTGACTCCAGGATCCCCAGAAGACACCAAAATTCATGGATGTTTAAGCCCCTCATATAGAATGGAATAGCATTGCATATAACCTCAGCACATCCTCCCATGTACTTTAACTCATATTTAGATTAGTTGCAATATCTAACATAATGTAAATGTCATAGGTGTATATTCTGCATCATTTAAGTAACAAGGATAAGAAAAATCTATATATGTTCAGTGCAAATGCAATTTTTTCTAAATACTTCCCACTCATAGTTGGTTAAATCCACGGATGTGGAACACACAGATAAAAAAAGCTAACCCTATTGTCTTGTATTGGACTAGCAATTGGCTCTGGTGGGCGCCTAACCCAAGCCAGGACATCCAAGGCCAAAAGACTCAACTACCGAATTTATGTGTAAATTGTTAGAAAAGGCTCTTTCTCTTCATGCTAAAAGGATGCCAGATTGGAGCTCCATGCTGTCACCAATCAACTGGCTGTGGTCCTTTTGGTCTACTTGGATGGAAATCATGGACAGGCAAGGAAAAGCTCGTCAAGTGCTGGCCTTTAGCAGCATCTGTATCCCTGAGTGTATGATGGCAGTGAGAAGTAACAGCAGACAGGTAGGAGAAGAAGCAGCAAGTGGTGATACAGCTCTTATGTAGGCCAAAGAGGTCAGGATTCCTCAGTCCTTGAAATTTTATAGCTTCTATGTAGGCCCAAGAGGTTGAGAGTTCTAAGCCTGTAAGTCTTACATTCTTATGTGGGTTGAGGAGATTAGGATTCCTCAGCCTTTGAAAGCAGCTAGCATTGCAGCATTGGGGGCTGGAGGGGGACTATGTATCAAGATTCCTCATCCCTTGACAGTAGCTTGCATTGCAACATTAGGGAAGTAGGGCTAGGTATTAGGATTCCTCAGCTCTTGACAGCAGCTAGTCTTGCAGCTTCTAGGCAGGACTAGATATCAGGATTTCTCAGGCCTAAACAGCAGCTAGTGTTATAGCCCCCCTGAGCCTAGAGTGTCTGAGACCCCTGATCCTGAAGACTTGACCAAGGCCTATAGTTTCTCTTTTTCTGGCTCTTTAAAGCCTTTTCTCTCTCTTTTGCTGCCCTTCTTCTTCCTTCACTGGTTATTTTTTCAAACTGATCAAATGCCTCTTAGATTACTATAGCTGCTGTCACTGTTGCCACCATTTGGGAGGCAGTGATCATGGACTTTAAGCTTGCTGCTGCTTCAGTTGTTGCCAGTCACTCATCTTGTAGCCTCACCTCTTCAGCTTTTTTAGCGTGGCATTTTGGCTGCTCTGCTGTCTCTGCCACTGCTACTCCACTGTCTTTTCCATTCTTCACTGCTGCCATCACTGTTCTGCTATGTCTGTGACTTCTTTCTTCACGTTATCAACCTGTACTACTACAAGTAGGCAAAGACTGTTTGAGAGAAGGCTTTTATTGGGCCTAATGTTGCAATACCACGGAGCAGCTCAGGAGGGTATCTCCCAGCCAGCCAAGCTCAAGTGAGCTGAGCAGCCTTCTTATATAGCCAGACAAGGGTAATTTGCACCAATCACAGAAATGAAGATTTGTATTTGCACCAATCATAGCACCGTCTCTTTTGCCCAATGACAGCTGTATCTTGGCTGGGCCACCAGGAGAAGCACTATCCCTCTGTCTTGGGTTGCTCACAGTGTCATTTAGAGTTCACTGAGGCTTGTGATGGCAAAAGTACCGTGCAAATTGCAAACTGCTTGAGACATCTATGGCTGGAGTTGCACCTTCATGAGCTGGAATTGTGCTGCAGCAACAATTCTTACGTGGATTCCTCAAGGAATCCATGAAGTGTTCAAAACCACAGGTACTGGTAGAAGGGTGGTTCAGCTGGAGGCTTGACTGAGAGTTCTTAATGCAGCCTGGGTAGCAAGAGAGAGTCTAACAACTGTCAATTAGGGAGTCAGATCACCCCACTTGCAACCTCTGTGCTTCTTTGAAGGAAAATAAGCAGCCTGAGGAGCCCTTACAGTAAGAATGAAAAAAAAAATTGCTACCTCTAACATTAATAGTGTGTTAACAATACTGCACACTCAACTCTCCAAGGAGAGGTGGTCCTTGTCCTCTGTCTCAATGGGAAAGCAAAAGTACACATGGAGCTGGTGCTGAGGAAAGCAAAGCAGACAGAAAGGGACACCTAACTGCCATCCTTCCTTGTGCAACCAAGATGGATTTCTTAGAGACAAGTGGAGTAGAAGCAAAATAAAGGAGATCGTTATCAAGAATCAAGGTGTTAATATTGGAATGTCCTTTATCCTTTTAGCCAAAGGTCCTCCTACAAGATCCTTCCTCCGACATTGTCCAGCCTTCCTAACAGAAGTGACCTAGTTACACAATGTTCTCAATTTGCTGTTTTGACTCTCAGGTAGACTGGCTTAGCTCTGAGGGCAGAGTGTATGGGAGGCTAATTTTGTCTCTCATGTGGCTAACAGAGCTGTCTCCAGTACCCAGGCTCATGATTTCTCATGCCGGGACTATTGGGAAAGTGAAAGTGTTTGTTCATCTCTCACCAAAGGGGAAGTGACTGTTCCATCTTCTCATTGTCTATGGTTGGACAGACAGGTTGCTTGATCTTGGTGAAGATTTGTATCTCTTACCAGTCACAGTGGTCACTGTACAGAAACTCTGTGGGGCACACACCTCCCGGTCCAGCCTGGATGTTCAGACAGGCAGCATGGCTGCACACACAAATACTAAACACAATTCACTCAGGATCCTCAGGTGAGGGGCATGCACTCCTGTGGCCCTCGGGAACACCACCAGAGGGGAGAAAGGAAAAGCCTCGGTATGCTTTACCTTAGGGGACTGTGCAGCTTTTTATTGTCTCTCTCTGCCTGCAAGGGCCGAGAGGAACCCAAAGTGTTCCTTACAAGTGCTATAGCTCTTAGGCTGCTTCAAGGGCAGCTGAAGCTCTTCTGCCTCTGGTGCTGGGACCGGAGACTGTCCTCAGCTTTGGCCTCTTGGCACTGGGTCCAAGAGGCTTTCCTCAGCTTGCTTGTAGTCTGTCTTTCCTTGAGAGCACCATCTAGTTGTCCTGGTCTCAGTGGTCATGAGGAGAGATGCTTCTGTGTTGCTGGTCAAATTGAGAGAGAGAGTCCTTTCCTTGCTGATGGTCCATAGCAGAGAAAGAGAGCTGCTGCAGTGCAGCTCCTTATATAGGTTGCCCCGAATGGCCTGAGCCAATTAGCTTTGAGTCCTTTGTTTTCTAATTGTCCAATCAAGTTTGGGGGACTTATGAAAGGTTTTGTACAAATGTCCAATCAAGTTACTTTGACTTTCTCTGGATTTCTGATTTACACACCAGATCTTCAAAAGCCGTCTTCCCACTTTTGGGGTTTCCCATTCCAATTTCCTCCCAATTTCTCCCTACAAAACTCCACCCTGGCTTTCCAGAGCGTCCTTGAGTCGGGGTAGGGAGTTCTGTGTACTCAGAGCAAGTCTTCCTTTCTTTCTGCCTTTGCTATCTTAGCAAGGCTTGCATCATCACCTGTTCCATGAAAGGTGACCACATCAGCCTGCCAATGCCATGGTTCGTGTGAGGAGTGGCTCAGAGAAGATAAGTAATCCTCAACAACCTTGACATCCTGTCACCAGATCAGGACTCTCACCCCAAGTCTCATGGAATTGTATCTCTTTTAGTTTCTCCTGAACCTGGGACCCTGAATCACATCATTCAGGTAAACAAAGAGCCAGAGGCTCTGTCATCCTTCTGTTGCCAAGGGCTTCCTTTTCCCGTTCCCCATCATCCCTGTTACCAGAACAGCTGCTTCTTCCAATAGCCTAAAGGCAAGAGATCTGTACAAAGTCAATGATTCTCCACAAGAAGCCACCAGATCCCAAGGCTACCCCATCCAAGGCATTCTGTTATCTTAATGACCATTGGTGAATGGGCTTTGATTATTACTTTACAAAAATGCTTTCATATATGCAATCTTGCTGCTACTTTACTGGGCTGTGATGAGTCAGGACATTTGGTCTAAGAATGGGGTCCAGGATCTCAGTGTGTAAGGGGCAGGGCCGTGTTTGGAAGACCTATATCCTAACTTGTTGGTTATTTTGAAGTAATTTCTCTTTCAATAATATCAATTGCTGGGCCAAAAGATTGAGATCGAGTCCAGGCTTTGCCAACCTTTTATATGGCTTTCTTCTTTAGCGTTTCTGGATGGACAGAGTCTCCTCCCTGAGCCATCTGAGGAACTTTAGCCCAGTTGGGCTGGACATTAAACACAATTTCTTCCAGACATATGAGCAGGATCCGCTGCATATCTCTCAGCACTGGTCAATCCACTCTCCATGGGGCTAGAGGAGAGGGCTATAGTGGGAGAGTACTCGGGACCCTTGCAGCAGAATTCCTTCCTCACCAGATGAGTTGTGATTATTACGAATGATAAAGAGGTTCAGTGCTTTCTTATTCTTACTCTTAAAAATTCTGTAGCAAATGTTTCTCTGTACCATAACTGATCATTTTAATTTCCTTGCTTTTGCTATAATAAAAATTGACGTTAAAGGATGCCTGAGGCAGCGTAATGAGAAAATGAAATTAGTTTTTCAGTTGACTGATCAAAAGCATTTTATATGTGATAATAAACAGTTTATTTTACTCTTTTGCTTATGACATAATTAATGGCAAAAATATTTTCCTGAAATTCATATTGTCTGCTGAACTCTCCTTCCAACTTCCAGGAAAATAATAGTTTTGCAATTCTCCAGACTCGACAAAAAATTAACTTTGCCATCCCCTGCTGAAGAGAGTGCATAATCTTTGCTTAACCCTTCATAATCTGTGGACCAATGAAGTTCAGAAAATGTCATCTGTGGTACTCTCCTTTCAGAGGATGGCAATCGTTATTGAAACTGGAGCCAGATTTCCCAGTGGCTTTTCTTGTTGAAGCTCTCTTCTTAAAAGACTGACAAGCTCGAGTTTGTTGTCAGTATTAAAGGCCATAGGTTAGAAAAAAATGTAGGCTGATTGCAACCTCGCAAAGTGAGTTTGAACTTCTTTGATTTTTGACTTTGAAAAATGTGTTGCTTTTTCTCCACTGGCGAGATAAGAGGATGATAGATTTGAATGACCTGGAATTGGAAGACCTAGCCGCGAATTCCACATAGCTCCTTCCCCATGTCTGAGTTTGGTATTTCTGTTTAATTTAGCTGTATCTCATTTGCCTCATCTGTGCAACTTCCTAATGTACCTTGATAGAAATTGTGTCAGTTACAAGGGATTTGCTGTCTGGAAGGTGTGCCAGAATGTTCATGCAGAGATACACAGGAAACTGCAGTCAGCAGGCATCAGTTAGCTTTTTGTGCCTAACAACTACTTCCAAATATACGAGCTTAAAACAATAACCATTTTAGCAAGTCCCTGATTCTATGAGCTGGCTAGATGGTTCTTCTAGACTGAGTTGGTTTGGATGATCTGTTTGGCTCTCTCATTCTGAGATCAGCTGACATTTGGGCTTCTAACTGGGCAGTCTAGGACAGCTTACCTTACTTATCTGCTGGTTAGAAAACAGGATGGTGCAGGGAGGCCCCAGCTGGGATAGCTCCTGCCTGCTGCATGTGGTCATCCTCCAGTGGGCTAAACTGAGCCTGCCTTACACAGTGGTCCCAGGATTCTAACTGGACTAAGAGAAAGAAAGCTACAGTGTACAACATTTTTGGTGTCTGCTTTCATCAGCATTTGCTATTATTCCACTGGCCAAGGCAGGTCACTTAGCCTAGCCCTGACTCCTGGCAAGAGTCCATTTATAGTCTGTGTAGGATTTATATAGACCATCTAGACTCCCTGCTCTTTGTAGAGAGCTCAGGTTTTCCATATGGACTCCATGTGCCCATGTAAAGCCCACGTACTACCTAAGAGAAGGGAATTTTTGTAGCATCTTTGGGACAACATAAAAAACCATCAATACCAAGAATGGTTGATTCAATTATGGTTCACGTTTGCTCTTTGCCAAAAGTCTTTGCCCATGCTCTTCCCTCTGTGTGGAATCTTCTTTCCTCTTCATCTATTTATTTATTTTGTTTGCTTGGTTGGTTTGGTTTTTCCCTTTAGAGTTCAGCTTGAGATGTCTTTTCTGGTTCTTTGACTAGGTCAAATTCTATTTTCAGAGCTCTTACAGTACTGTGTAACTTCCCTGATCATTCTTCCTGGATTTGCAATATGATATTCATAGACATGGTTTTCTATGGAATGCTGGTTATTCCAGTGGTCTGCAAGCTCAAGAGGGTAGGGACTATGTTTCTATGTATCACAGCGTTCTCAGCCTTCGTCGATACCTGGCATATGACACAAAAGTGCTTATTGAGCAATTGCTTTTAGATTATTTTTGGTATCATTCACTGTCACATAGTTCACATAATAGAAGTCTTATTTATCTATCTTTTTTATTGCATTTTCCCTAAATGATATCTTGAGTGTCTTTTAAAAAATTCATTTTCTTTCTTTGTTGCTGGCATATAGTACAATTGAATTTTATATATTTTGTGTATCCTAAGATGTTTTCTTAATTCACTACTTCTAAAATTTTGTGGATATTTAAATGTATTCCTTATAGGAAATTACACCATTTGTGACTAATGATTGTTTTATTTCTTCCTTTTTAATTCTTATGCTTCTTACCTTCTTATAGTGCTTAGGGCTGTCACTAAAATGTTGAATGGTAGTGGAGACATTAGGCATCTTTGTTTTATTTATGATCTCAGGGAAGGCATCCAGTAATTCACCATTAAGTTTGAAGTTTGGTATTTTTTTTTTAAATTTAACTTGTACAGAAACTTTCTAATATATATATAAATAAAGAGAATAGCATCTGAAGCTCTATGTGGCCACCCCCAGGCTGTAACAATTATCACTATTTTGCTGTTCTTACTATACTAGATCTTCAAAATTTTATGTCTTTGTTCATAAGATAATTAAGTATATTTTAAATGAACAAATTAAGGAATGTAATGGGAGTCTATGTAGCTATTACATATGAAGTAGATTAATCTGTATGGACATAGGAAGATATCTATCACATGGTAAGTGAATACACAAATACTCTATTTTTGCCTTGAAACTACATATGCATTGGGGTACATTTCTCTACATATTTATATGCATATGCATACAAGAAAGAAGGATATTCATCAGGCTGTTAACAG